>JAVFBX010073645.1:0-16793 GCA_034783855.1 Mopalia kennerleyi | reverse complement strand
GGATTTGAAGATGAACTATTTGTCTCACAGGAACAGGTGGTATTCATTTATTTTATGCGATTATAGTGGACTTGATTTCACCACGGTACAAGCTTGGCCTACAAAGAGTGTCCTCCCTTCTATTTTCTCTGTATACATTGACGGCCTCTATATGGTTCCGAGCCCCTGTGATTCGCATGGCAAGCTCTCACCCATGTGAAGTCATCTTAAGTACAAATAAAACTCCAATCAAACCACAATCAATCAATCAAACAAACAAACAAACAAACAATATTAATATGTGGAATAAGATGTGATGCGATACTTCAATTCTGTAACAATCTTTTGTTTAGACTACTCCAAAGCCTGATGTTCCGTGTTATATCTGTAAGTGTGGAGAGAAGTATGTGAGCTTCATGAAACTCATGCGACACATCTCCTTGGACCATAAGAAAACAAAAGTGAGGAAGGAGGAATTTTCTGATGAAAATGACAGTGCTGAAGAATCAGGAAATGAAAGTAATGACGGATCGGAACCAGGAAGTAGCAACGATGAAGACGAGATAGAATTAAAATCTGAAGAGAGCCCCTCTGAAGATGAAATGAAAAAGGTTGAAGAAAGTGAAGAAGCATCTGAAGAGTCTGAAGATGAGGTTTGTTTGCTATAAATAAATATCTTTATCATTTGTAAATTGTTTTATTAGACTCCTGTGTTAGATGCTTGTTTTTCTGGTTGGGTGATCCCAAATTATTAAAATAAATGTTTTTTAATTAATGAATATTTCCACCAACATATTTGGTCACCTTTTACATCCATTATAAATTAATGTACTAAAGCTTGTATACAACAGAACTTGTCAATTCTCAATATTGACAGATTTTGTAAAACCCCCTGCTATCTGAACATTGCTAATTGATTGTGTGTCAACTCACGGAGTACTGTGTCTCTCAGTCAGAACTGCATGTGCTGATATGAGGGCTGTCACGATTAATCAAAATTTCGATTAATCGCCATTCACACCTTTCGATTCGGTTCACGATTCAGTATATCCAAATTTCGATTCGGTTCAATTTGTTAAATGGAGACGTCAGTTTTGTTATTTAACACTTGCCTTCATGCCATGTCAGGCAAAATTATGTCCTATCTTACTTCAGACATGACTTTGTCTTGGATACGAGCTCGTATAACACGATAAAAACTGCATAAAAAATTCAAGTAGTGTTTATTTTCGTCCATTCCTCAATTAGTAAGTACTGGCAATTCCGATCACTTTGCTGTTGTTGTACTCTTCTTGGATATGATTGGCTGGCTGTTGTCGTGCATTCTCCAGGCTTCATGAACTGGAAGACTTTATACACAAAGCAATACATGAACGAAAAATACACATGATGTGGAGATTGCCAGAACAAATCATGAATCCTACAAATATGCGGATGGGTCACATTATCTACTCGGAGCAAAATTATATTTATGCGGTGTTTTCTCCAATAGAAATCAAAATCAAACACTGCAACAGCCCAGCATTAGCCGCGCACATGGTAATATTAGGTATCTGTTATTCATTGGAACTAAACGTCCAGTTGCACTGAATCTATATCGACAGTTTGTATATGGCAGTTTAACTATCATTCGGATTTAGTTTCTTAAACAAGAGATCCATGAATGGATCTTGACGCCCACACTGTTAAGATATTTTCAAAGGAAGGGTCAAAGAGGGGACAGATTCATGAATTGATTTTTTGTCTTGTGTCTAATAAAGTATTGTTTAATTCTTCAGGTCATGTTCACCCATACAGCCAATAAGTATTTTGTGAGTTTGCTAGATTTTCAAGTTGAAGATTTATAAGTGTTGTCTAAAATAAGGTTTCAGACAACACAGTGTTCTAAGCCAGAGATAGGTCTACTGACAGTAATAAAGTTTACATAACACAATGAAAGCCATGTACATATGTACACTTTACCAGAATATAGAAAGAAAACTTTGAAAGTAAAACTAAAATGATACCTGCAAAACTAAGCTAATTGTAAATTTTTGAAAGTTACCAGAATAGTAGATTGAGCAGTAGTTCTTAAGATATAGAGATAACAAGAAATAGTCATATGGATAGTACTGATAAATGGGTAAAAGACTTATAAAAAGATAACAAAGGAATGAATAAATGGATTGAAACAAAATTAATAACAGCACAATTACACCTTATAATGAGAATGCTGAACCCAAAATATGAACTTGATCATAATAGAAGTTTCCAAGATTAGCCGATAACAAAAATGTGTAAAATTATGGACAAATGACTTAATTAAAGCCTAACGGACAGAGAGTGGAACCAAAATTGTACCTGTAACCTGCAATACTAGACCGTGTGCGGAAGCTATGAATAAAATATGAAAGTTATCGGAGTAGTAGTTCCTGAAATATACTGACAACAAGAATTTCTATGGGACGGACGGACAGACGGACGGATGGACCACGGATAGTGATGAGAATAGCCCACAGTCAGAATGACTGTTGGCTAAAAATCAGAAAATGTGAGTAGGAAGGTTTATATACAATGGGATAAATTGTCTACCAGGACATTTCAGAAGCTTTGATTTCAAACATTAATTTTTAGCGTAAGATTGCCAAGAATTTTATTGTAATTCGAGTGTTGTTAAATAAAGTGGACTTGAATTCGTCTGACTGACAGAAGGTGTATGTACTTACAATTCGTTCATCGTGATTGGAAATCATAACAACTTCAGGAACATATCTTATCTTTGGTTGTTTGTTTGTTTGATTGGTTGATTAGGGTTTAACATCGTAAGTGTTTTTAATTATATGACAACGGATTGTCCACTTCACACTACTCTTGCCTAATTACGGTGTAAAACAGGGAGGAAATCTCGCAACAAACACCTTCACATCTTAGAAAATCATTACAAGACAAAATATTCCTTCAACTGTTAGTTTAACATAACAAAGTTTAAAGCAATTGAAAGGCTCTGCAAATCAGACAAATGTAGATAACTCTGAAATTGCTATTCACTGAAAGTGTATTTCGATAGTGTTCGTAAAAAGCCATTATTGCTATACATACAGTTCAAATGCAGCATGGGGCTTGTAAGTAGTTATAAAGATGAAGTCATTGTCAAAAGACTTCTTTTATCACTTGACGAAGAAGATAGTTTGTACTGAATTGAAGAGTTAGAAACTTTCTAATTTTGATCGTTTTTTAAATATTTCTCTGATAGTTTGACTCATATCGACACAACGTTTCGTCCTTTGAGAACAGAACTCATCTGGAGACTTGTCCCCTTTTACTCTTCCTCTTCTTCAACAGACGTGTTCAAAAGACAGACAGGCATGAACATGCTACAATTTTGTTATAACTGCCAGTTTGTTTTATGGAGTTCGGTGAAATTGGCATCCCACCCGTCGTATAAACAGGAGGAAACTACATACCAAGTTTGAAGTTAATTCGTGAAGCTATTCTCGACTTATACAATGAGCAGCTGAGGTAACATTGTACACTACATAATAAAGAAGGGTTGTACGTTATGAAGTACTAATTATTTTGTATGTTATATAATATGTAGAAATATTTTATTACATAGCAAGAAAGGCTGCAGTTATTCAGCGGGGGATGGCTCATTAGTACATGGTTAGTAAGGGTTATGCGTCATGCAGTGCTAAGGAGTGGGTGTTGGCTCCCTAATACATGGTAAGTACGTGTTGTACGCTATTTAGTATTGAGGTGCGGGAGAGCAGCGCCCTCTACGTGACGTCGCCGGTTGTACGTGATGGCCGTGGTTCTGTGAGTTGGCTGAGTTGCCTAGAGAAATGGGACGCAAGTCTTATATACTAGTAGGAAGAATGGGTGTCTTGAGTAGGCGATTTAAAAAAGTGTTGATGGATTGAATAGTGTATATGCCTGACGGTGGCGGGTTATGGACAATGTGAACAACTGAGCTGCCGCCGTCGCCACTGCCGCTATGCCGCGCAGTCGTGAAAGAGACGAGGACCCTCGTCCGATAGTGACAGGCTGTGACGGCCATGTTAGTTAGGGTGAACGAAGGGAGATAACTCGTGATGTCATTGCGGTGACCGTATTACAATCCATGTCAAATTCGTCGCGTCCCGTAAATTCTCGCGAGAGTCCACCGCGCCCAAAGCATCACCAAAATACCCCCACACTACCCCATGACAGCACTAGGGTCAACTCTTCCTCAATCAGTAGTGCAATGTTAACAATCCGCTTCGAACTACGTGATAAGTAACAATCATGCCTTATTATGTAATAGCAAATGCCTGTCCAAGTGCCCCATATCGCAACGCGCAAAGCAACACGGGACATCACACCTTCAGCCCACCTTCCACAACCCTAAAAGCCTCTTTTCCCCCTTTCAAGTCATCCAGTGCAGTGTCCCGTCAGTTCAGACACGCTGTGACGGTGGGTCCGCCATGTTGGTGATGTGTAGCTAAGGGAGATAACTGTAACTCCTCATGTCGTTGTTGTGACGCTTACTTTATGACGCTAGGAGACACTTTTACATGAAATTTTGACGCAGTGGCGCATTTTTTAATGTCAAGGTCGTTGCATAACATAACTTGACAGCCAACTCAGTCATTTACACTGCTCATACCCAGCCACCGCCAGTGATAGAATCCATCAACACTTTTTAAAACTGCAGACTCAAGCCAATTCTCTGTACTAGTATATAAGACTTGCGTCCCCTTTTTCTAGGCAACGGAGTCAAGTCCCAGAACCAGGTCTATGGCGGACAACCGGTGACGTCCCCGCACATTAGTTCTAAATAACGTACAACCCTTACTTATCATATACTAAGGACCCACCTCCCCCTTCTTAGCACTTCATATCACATAACCCTCACTTATCATGTACTAATGAGAAATTACCCCGCTCCTTAGAACTGAATAACGTACAATCCTTTTTTCTATGTAATAAAATATTACTACATAAATATTAGTGAGCAGCCAAATTGACTGCGCACTACATATAACAAAATAATCAGTTCTTGAAAACGTGCAACCCTTCCTTTATTATGTAGTGTGAAATAATACCTGTGCTGCTCACTCTATACAACTCTATACAGAACCGACTGCGCCAACCAATAACAAGTTGACCTTGGGAGCTGTTCACAACAGGTATTAAAACGAGCTTAGTAGCTAGCAGGTCCACCACCAGAGGCCTTTTTGAAATAAATATGCTCATTATCCTTGTCTAATCTCCTCTTCTACTTTTGTTTAAGAACTTTTGCTTTTCTTCAAAGAGCCAAAGAGTAAAAGTTATGGAGTTTATCACCGTTTTGGTGCAATATGCAATGACGGCCATATTTGTTGTGAAACCTATTGGCATACAACCACATCCAAGGTATTAGCAGTAGAAAGCGTTTGAAGTTAATATCTGAATGCGAGTGATGACCATTTTGGTTTGCAGAATTAAATGAAACGCAATTCCATCGGTTTCTTAACTGGAGGAAACTATTTTCAAAGTTTGAAATATATTGAAATTATGCAATGGCTCCCATTTTGTTTTTACTTTTACCTTTTTTAATTTGGAGAAATGAAATCCCATTATTGCTTTGTGAAATTTGATGAAATGTAATCCTATCCTATGTCTTATTAGAAGAAAGCTAACTTCCAGGTTTCGGGATTTCAAAATGATGCATTTATGGTCATTTTGTTTTACCGAATTTGATGAAATTCCATCCCATCTGTCATCTTAACATATCTCAAGTTTCAAGTAAATCCAGGAATGTGTTGCAGAGTTTTCTTTTACTGTTTAAGTAGTGTTCACAACATGTATAGTTATGAATATTGTAAAATAATGCAATTGCGGCCATCATGTTTTACGGAACTTGTTGAAATTCAATCTGATCCATTGTCTTAAAGGCAGGAAGTTATCTTCAAAATGTTAAGTTAATTCTGGGAATTTATACTCTACTCATCATGTTCAAAACACCTACAGGCATAAATATGCTAAAATTATGTAATAACGGCCATTTCATTTAACGGATTTTGGTGAAATGCAATTCCACCCGTCGTCTTAAAAGGAGAAAGCTACATACAAAGTTTGAAGTTAATCCATGAATTCATTCTCTACTTATTGTGTCCACAACACACGCAGACGTTAATATTCTAAAATTATGTAATAACGTTTATTTTTTTTTTTACGGAATTTGGTGAAATATAATTCCATTCACCGTGTTAACTACATACCAGGTTTGGAATTAAAGGAACGTTCACACCTGCGGCGCGGTGCGGTACGGTTATAACCGCGCTTGGATTATTCAAGCTTAAGTCAATCAGCTGTTCACACCTGCGGTGCGGTGCGATGCGATGTGTGGCGGTACAACGCGACGAGCGATTGTCACCGCGCCCTAACTCTTAAGTAGTATTTTTCCGTCTAAAAGATTCTGCAACAACTTTGCACGAGTTGTCAGAGACGACATTGCCTCAGATTTTGCTGGCTCACGGTAAACAAGCATATGTTCAACGTCATTTCTGGAAAATAATGTCAGAAATCTACCTATCGCGCAGCGCCGCACCGCACAAGTGTGAACAGTACATCGCATATGACATCGCTTGGAGATTCTTCATCGCGCCGCACCGCGGATGTGAACGTAGCTTTAGCGAACACTCGAGGTTTGAGGTTGCCGTGAAAGGCTTTGTCTGGTTGTGAAATTACCATTGAGTTGGCGAAAATCATTGGTGGGAAATCCCGAGATGGGGAATATCCATCTTCGATAGCAAGAACTAGCTTTACCCCTAGCTACTCAGCATTACAACCCTTGGCGGAGTGATCGCAAAAAAAACAAACGCTTCTGTCATGCGATTAATTGGTTGCGTAGAGACCAATCACATGCTGTGTTACGAAAAGACTGCTGGCAAAAATAACAGCGACAGTTAATTATGAAAGTGGGTGAAGTGTTGTCGAAAAACGGATAGGTTCAGGATATTCAGCCCACTCAATAAGAGTATTGGATATGTACCAAGCCCATACAGACACCAAATCCGCGTATATACGCCAATAATGCTTTACACAGTTTTAAAAATTGTCAAAACTTGATCATATAATATTCAACATATGTTATAAGCGCTTTAATTAGAAACTTGGGAAACTTAACTCGACAGGGGACGTAGCTGTAATTCTATTTATATACGATCAATCCACCAAAGGTTGTATTGCAGAGTAGCTCGGAATGAAACTCTTTGACAAGAGAAGATGGGTTATAGCCTGGTTGGAATTGTCCTATTAGGAACAAGGCCCAGTTGAAGAATATGCAACCAAAGAAACAGTAAGTTGGAGGCCGGAGGAGGGAAATGTCCAGTTGATGAATTTCCCTGAAATAGTAAAATTGGGAATTTTCTACAAAATACAGAAAAGACATTATTCCAGTAGCATTTAAAGTTGTCTCCCTTTCCACTGAAGGATTAATGGATCAGACAGAAGACATTCCTAACACAAGTAAAGAACAGAACTCTTGATATTCTACAGTTTTATTCATAACATTATCAGTAATCTGTATAATACATATATATATATTCCATATACACCTGTTTCCCTCTAAGTACATGTTAATGTTATCATATTTGAATGTTTTAAAGCAAGTGGGTCGAAGGCGCTTCCTGTTGCCATGTACTTTCAATGCAAGGGTCAGTATGTGTAAGACACGACTTCCACATTACTATCCCTTGCTGTAATTCGAAGGAAAAAGTAAACCTGGCAAAAATTTAATTGGACTATGGTAGAAACACGCAGGCTAATCAAAACGTCGTTTACACATCAAAATCTACAACAAACAAGCTTGGCGCCACTGCCAATTAACATGTCTGTGATGTCGTGCGTGTATATTACATATATAGCCTATTTGTTATCCTGGTGTTAGACGGCCTCTTTCTTATTCTAAGAAAGCCCCAATCTGATTGGGTAGAATAAAGGGAGGTCCTCTGAAAGTAGCTGTTGTAAACTCTAGCTAACTCGGGTTTTATCGCCTATGGAGGCAAGGTAAGAAAGGAAGAGAGGCTTAACGCGACGATCTTCTTTTCAGCCTTGCCTCGGGGAGATGGTTGTCCTGCTGCTATCAGAGCTAAAAGGGAACAGGAAGTCGTTCTGCTTGGGATATATTTGTGTTGCGTCCTGTCTTGTCTTTTTTTTGTTGCCAATATGCCGTAGAGGGTGGTTTCCTTCACCAATTAAGGTTGGCACGCTGTCATGTGTAAGAAATAACCTTAAGTACCGCGTTTAACCCCAACCAACCAAACAAACAAAGAAAGCATAACTTCCAGTTCACTCCCCTTCTGATCTGTATGCCCAGTAGCAGGGCCTGATGTACGCTCTTTTTACCCATTTAAAGGGTCCTGCTTGTAGCATCATACTTTTGTTCAATTTTGTGAACTCAAAAGTTCAACTTATAGGTAATTCAACTACTTTATTTTGAATCCCTATTGTAGTTATTATGTAGATTATATTTGGTTTCGTTAATTGGGCTTTGACTGCTATTGACTAACTTTACCTGCTAAATCCCAGATTCCAATTTTTACCTGATAATTTTTAATGCCGAGGTAAACCATTTTCGCCGACACAAGTGAAATTAGTTAACACTTGTTATATATGACATAATCTGATGGAAGAATTTGAGCTTTAATTTGTAAAAAAAAAAAAAAAAAAACATTTGAAACTTAACATCGTGTAAGTCTGTTTAATCTGGACGGTATTTATTTGATGTTTTATGTCCCTCCTAGAACGCTGACATAAGCCGGCTATGTATTTACTGTATGTCTGTATAATGAAAAAACATTGAAAGTACCACCTATTAAATGAAACAGGCTGACCCTCTAATCACACAATTCACCTCAATAAAGTTTCTGAATTGATCTGTTTTTCCAACATGAATTTGCTACAATGGCTGTCCATAAAATAGTGACAGTGCAGTCATTAATGTAGCAAGAGACAGTGATTGTTTGAAGGTCCGTGTAGATTTGCTTTGGGTGAACACTTCCTGTCAACTGGCTCTAGGCAATCCCTATGCTTGTCAAGCACCGCCAGTCACCTTCACCTCAAGCATATAAAGTCAAGAGCAATCCACTCTAAAAACATTTCAAGGGACATTTTCTTCAGGTCCCTGTGTTCCATTCACAACGGAACTAACTGTTGTTTCTCCAAGAACAATTATCTCAGGCTTTGCTTTATTTTTAGTCCGTTGTCGTGATAACTGCATATTTCCCTCATTGACCTCTCCAAAGGGTCCATTTTCAGAAAGCAGTATCACCGAGTCAGAATCACTATCTGTGTCACTAGTCGAGTCATCTGACTCGCTGCTGTCTGAGTCAGCCTGCTGCACCAATGCCAAATTCTGAGGAGAATAATCAAATATTTAAAAGAATTATTTGTGATTGAAAGGTCCACCGTATCTTATTTACTGTTCTCCACAAAAGTATTTCTAGTAATTTTCTTTTTTTTCTCAAATAAATAACAAGACAGACGAATTATGTTTCCATGGTTTCAACAAAATCTGCCATTACTGATCACATGGTTGGACTGAAACAGGTCAAGGTCAACCAGCCAATATAAACGAGTTAAATTATACTGAAACAGGTCAAAGTCAACCACTCAATATAAACTTAAACGAGTTAAATTATACTGAAACAGGTCAAGGTCAATCAGCTAATATAAACTTAAATGAGTTAAATTATACTGAAACAGGTCAAGGTCAACCAGCCAATATAAACTCAAACGAGTTAAATTATACTGAAACAGGTCAAGGTCAACCAGCTAATATCAAATCAAAGTGAAATGAGTTAAATTCTACTGAAACATGTCAAGGTCAACCAGCCAATATAAACTCAAATGAGTTAAATTATACTGAAACAGGTCAAGGTCAACCAGCCAATATAAACTCAAATGAGTTAAATTATACTGAAACAGGTCAAGGTCAGCCAGTCAACAAAAATTCAAACCAGTTAAATTAATTGCTAGATTTTTAGGCTAAGTTTGTCTTCCATCGCTTTTAAAATAACATATTCACACTTCAGACCAGTGGAAAATATAAGAAAATCTGAATGCACAAAATTTAAACAAGTTATTTTGGCCTGTTTATTTTAATTCAAGGACTTTTCCAATAGATTTACTAGTCTGCTGGTTATAATAGTTACTACACAAGGAGAAATATGGAATGTATTTTAGCTAACCCCACTGATACTAAAGAGATGAAAATATGGACTTCATGAAAAATTGGGCCATGAAAGACAGAACGCTATTAAACACAGAAAAAATAGGAGCAAGCTATAGTTAGCGCTTTAGGACGCCACTACAACGTTTCAAAACTATTCTAAGTGTGATTTCAAGGACTTAAATATCTCACATTTTGCCTTGCAGACAGAGTTATCCCCCTTTTTAATGGGCCTAACACCAAATCTCACAATTTAGGGACTTGCTTAATGCTTTGGGTTTAAAATGGATAGTTTTAATTTAAAGTTAAACTTTCAAAGCGTTAAAACACTGTCACATAGCCAGGCCAGGCTGTATTTGTGTGCGTATTTCATTGATTTACAGAAGTCTTCATTATCAACTGTTCTAGTTGTAGTCATACACCGATGGCCTGACCTTACATACGAGGGATATCTTAGCCTCCTCCACCGAGTCTACTATAGAACCTCTCTTGAGAATAAGACTGTATGTCACTCTAACCACTAAGCCAGGGTCTAGATTGAATTGATAGCCGCTTAAGATTTGAGCAGAGTTTACATACAAAAGGTTACCATGGAGACTTCATCTTTGTTGCACTTCAAAGAGAATAATGGGATCAAATGGGACCCTTATTTTGTTTTAAAGTATGGGATGCATTTTTAAAAAAAATATTTTTATATGATATTTCGGTTGGAAACACAATAAAGTTCCCTAAAATCTGAAACAAAATCAAAAAAAATGTAGGCCCCATTTTCTTAATTCAAGGGCTCTTCTACCAAATGAACTTATTACTTCATGTGTTTTTTTTTAAAGCACAAAGAATGTGCTGGGTTTTTTGTTCTGTCAATAACAAATCAATTTGCAATAAATGTAAAATTTATTATAGGATCTTCATATAATTTGCATATTTGTAATCCTTTCCAAAAACATATACCTGTACATTCATAAGACTTCGACCTACATGTATATTCTCTGTCATAATGAGTTTAAAAAAAAGTTGTCCTCAAATTCACTACTGGAAGACCTTAAAATAATATTCTTGACTACACCAATGTTCCATCAGATTGTTTAAATTCATTTTTTAATCTGAAAGAATAGAACGACCTACCATTTCAATAACTTGTCCAGGACAGTTGTCTGTGTTTTCAATGTCAACTTCACTGGGTGTTGCTCTCTCCAGCTCTTTGTTAGCCACAGCTAGCTTAGGTAGAAAAGCCTTCACATTGCCCAACACTGACAACACAATATACAAGGTAAAAGAATAGCATACTTTTATTCTTAAGTGTCTACCAAAATACACAGGAAGAAGATGATTTTCAGGGCTGTTTCCCCATATGTGGAATTGTATTGGTATATACATAATGTCCTCACTTTTCAGCACTTCAAATACAATCAGTGAAGACAAAATGTTCTTCCTAAAGTTCCCACTCTCGGGACGGTTTCTTACAATGACTTTCAAAGTGCTTTCTTTCGAAGTTTAAATTGAGTTTAACACTGTATGCAAGAGTGTTGCACATATATGAGAAATTTAAACTACTGAGAATTGGTTGAAAAAGCACTGAAAAGAAACATACCCCCCCCCCCCTCCCCCCCCCCAAAAAAAAAACAAAACATGAAAACTTAGCAGGTGTCTGAAAACTTCTGGTTGAAAATGATGCCTGTCCCTTGATCACTGAGTACAATGGAATAAGCTTGGCTGTGCAATCGAAATGAGCTCAGACGGTCCACAGGCTTTTAAACCCATGTTGCACTGGTTCATATTGTTATGAATCTTCTAATTTCGTTATTTTCTTATGATTTAAACATAACCTAATTCACCTCAAATTTTGCTTTAATAGGATCAAACATAACTTCTTTGCTTGTTGTGACAATATTACAGCATGTAATGAAACAAACTCATGTTTTCTAAGAAATGTTGATGCTTTCTAACTGAAAAATTCATCTTTTGCTACTTGGACACAACTTCTAGGTCTTTTAAATAGCTTCCAAAATAATAATTTTATGGCTGAATTTGAGGCAAATTAGGGTACTTTCCTGTATTAACCCCAACTTTACATATCAGATATCAGATATGTGAAATAGATCAGTCTCTGTTAAATTCAATTCGTACCGGAGCTTGGTTCCACTTTAAAAGTTGGCTTTCTTTTATCAGGCATCAAACGGTTTCCTTTTGTATTTAGTAAACAGGATGGTGGAAAACCTAAAAAATAAAAAACATTTAGATTGTTTGATGTTTTATCACTTTAAAAACTTTCAGTGTATCATTATAACTTTACAGTTATTTGGCTATCACATCTGACTAAATATCATCTCACCGTTCTCATTTCGTTATTTGTTTGTTTAGTTGGGGTTTTAAGTTTAACCCAAGAGTACCACCGCAGCAATTGCTAGTTACCTCAAGTCCTGGCACTCCCTCATATAGGTTAACATGAAGTAGACTAAGAGGATTGAAATTTGTGAGCGTCTCGTTGCAGGATGATCGGTCAGTGGGGGAGGGGGGCTTCAGCTTCAAAGGCCGCAGTGAGTCAGTGACTCATTTAAATTCGTCTATATTGTCCTATATTTTATAATATTAATCAAATCATACGATGAAGCCACGATATTTAGAGACATAGCGTTAGAGTGCTAATAACTGTATAAATTCTAAAAGTTCATGTTTTACAACTTACCAGGAAACTATATACATGTACTGAGCTTTTGGGGTAATTTTATATGTCGAACAACATCATAAAGTGATGCAGTAGCCGCGTAAAATGTTGAAATATGGTTCAAATCTCTTCAAAAAAGGCATGCAGCCGAATGCTTACCACATAAGACTTAAAGGCTACAGAAGTTGATGATCGATCTATGGGGATATCAAACCTGCACTAAGCTGGTAAGTTGACTAAATTCATGCTTTAAGCTCTTGAGCAATTACATGCTTTGAAGTGTTTGATTGTTCGTTGCAATGGCATATTAAAATGACCAATTCTACAATGAGAGCTAAATATCTTCATGCATATAATTATTAACCTAGACTAGAGATAACTAAAAGAGACTTAGAAGACCATTGTTTTTCAAATTAAGGAGCTCTACACATTTCACAGATTACAGTCCTAAATATTAAAACCAAAAAATGTTAAAATAGCATGAATTTTCTTCCGTAAAAGTAGTTAAAATATGACAGACTGTATCTGTTTTTAGTTTTTGAAAATGCCTGGATGGAGGAATCAATCACAACTGCTCTTGTTGGAGTTGGGATGCTTCAAACAACTCATTTCAAGGTGTTGAGTTATACAGTTTTTGCTCAGCGCAAATAAAACAAAAGAAAGAGAAAGTTAGACAGTGAGGAAGTGAACAGTTTGAAAGAGTGTTACATACTCTATAGTTGTTGGACTGCATTGTTTCAAGGTTCTGTTGAATTTGACTATAAAATTGAAACATACTTCCTTATCACCTGACGGAGCTATGCCCTAATAGCTGCATGTTGCCAGATTAGCTACTGAGTTTAAATGCTTCAATTTGTGTAATTGCCCTACATCAAGATTTGAAGTAGGGCTCACCTCTTCAATTAAGTAGCTGTATTGTCTTAATACAGGTTTAATATCCAATGTAATAAATTCTGTATCCCTTTATTAGTTAAACGTGGATTGATTGATTGTGATTGAGTGTGTTACGTCGTGCTTAAGTGTAATTCATTTATATGACTGTGGTGTATTCCAACAATAATTGACACTAGCACAACCAAGATGTGATGCGCTTCCATAATGTTGGACCTTGGAAAGTTTATGTTCCTCCGGGGCTAAGTAAAGACAGGATTGATAGGCTACTCTTCAAATCAACTGCCTGTAGCCAGAGGGCTCGAGCACAACCAGAAAGCAAAGTGTTTCCATACTGTTGAAAAGTTAATTTCCCTCCAGTGGTAAGTAAAGACAGCATTGCTACTCTTCAGACAAACTGCCCGTAGCCAGAGGACCTCAAAAGTGGAAGTTACAGGACCTTCTAATAAAATTTCAAGTCTACAGTCAGGGAAGATTATTTGTTTGTTTGATTGGTGTTTAAAGACGTATATGACGACGGAGACAAAAATAAAACGTACAAACAGATCAGCTTCCTGTTCCCTTTAGCTCTGAGAACACCAGGGCAACAGAAAGCTCCTCTTTTTTCCCTCTTACGATCGACCGAGGGAGTATTCTGCAGGACTGGCCAACCCACCCCACCACGGGGCCAGTCAGGGAAGAAGAGAGAAACATGTCAGGTTAGCAACAGATACTTTAACCGTATTTCCAAAACTTTAACAAGGCTATTGGGCGATTTCAAGTCAAATTTGGCATAACAAATGTGTCCAGAATTTCAGTAAATCAACTATAGTAGCCCATAATAGCCAGTAAGTGAAAATACTTGAAATTACAGTTATGTGCACTCTAGCTTACTCTGTATCTCTAAATAAGGCTACATTGCATAATTTGCATAATAGATTATTAGACACACACAACTTTACATGTAGTTGTAAGATGTGTAACATGCAGGTCTTATTTATAAGGCTACATGCTCTAATAAGTTAAAGCTACATTGGATATCCAGCTATTCTCCTCAACCTGATTAGCCCTGTCAACATGTCATTGAGTACTTCAATCATCACGGAACTACTCAACGTCATGTTAACATAGATCCAGCCAGTGCCGGATTTATCAATAAGCTCAGCAAGCTGAAGCATATAGGCCTAGGTCCTTAAAATCTGGGGGGTCTCCAGCCTGGGTTCATAACGTTGTTGACTGTCCCAGGTCTTTCTTAAACATGATTGGATTGACTTCACAAGTGGAATAGTCAGGGACCTTTCTTTATCTAAGTCCGGCAGTGGATCCAATGCAGTATACGGCTATGTTAACAGAGTTAATGATAGCACAATGAATAGGGCTAATTCCTCAGTCTTTGCCCTACGTCCCGCCTATAAGAACCCATGAAGCCTGGAAATTATATATTATATATTGGAAAACATATATAGGATTGTTCTCTGATTTTTGGGGGATACACAAGTCACAAAAATATTACTCCACCTTTCTTTCCTGGCGTTTAAATACAGTTTTATTTGAGTTTCTCGCCCGAGTTGACACATTTAAGTTATCTCCCTTTTCAATAATAATATTAAAAACCGTCAGAAAATAAACGTTGCAAGTAGGTAAAATACTAGTAGTGATTGTTTTCACTGTATCTTTAAAAAATCAGAGAAAAATCAAATACAATGTTTTGAAAGACCGCCGATAGCGGCGGATCAATTTCCAAATTTCACCATGGGTTGATACATTGTGCTAGGTTAATCATTAATGATAATGCTCAACTTATCCAATTTACCCCTGGAGTTTTCGATTCTCAAAAGTTCAGAAGAGATTCCTTTCGACATCTCTATTGCCTTCTTTGTTCCGTAAGGTAACTGGAAATATACGCGCTATTTTTCACAATTAACAAAAGCTGAATATTCTTGAGAATAACAAAACCATTTTGTGAGACCAAAAAGAACTGAACACTTCTAACACGTGTTGATGTTGTTGTTGTATAGCTATTGTTTACAGGGGGCGCTTTTCCAATGTCTCTAAACACGTGGATTTTCCTCAAAACCGAATCACGGAGAGCTTTTTTATGGAGTACTTTTGCCTTTTGGGGTACATTGATAAATGAATCTAAAATTGAAAAGAAATAACGAATGGAAAACTAAACAAAACTATAAAAAAGAGGTTCGTTTAAATATGTTGATGTAGGAAACATTAGAATCAGATGGTCTTTCTGGATGAATAATTCTTAAGTCTTATGTTAATACAAACAGTTAAACTCTAGATTAATTTGCCCATCATTTTATTGCTGGGTTTCATTACGGCCATAAAGGCAAGAGTAATCGATATTTTGACAAGTTGGCAACTGTGACCCATCTGTTACACTATACTAGCGGTACCGCAGTATTTCAAAGTTCAGAATGAGTTGGTAATTGATAAGATTATTGTTTTTTTGATGTTTAGATTTTATGATAACTGATTTTATCTCTGTAGTTCATACTTTGGGCAGGTAAAGTATCACACGCACTTTATATATCATCCTCTAGTCTTTGAAGTTTAACAATCGCTCTAAACTTCGAAACCAACAAAAAAGTTGTTAACTCCGATCCGCTATAGACCTAAATATGACGTCTAACCTTCTTCATTTTCTTTTGGCCATGTTATATGTCAGGTTCAACCTGACATATAACATGGCCAAAAGAAAATGTTCAACAGGTTCAACCTGACATAACATGGCCAAAAGAAAATAAGGAAGGTTAGACGTCATTTAGGTCTAGATCTGCTACTAGCCGTGTTAACATGACGGCGAGGACTTCCCCTCACAGTCATGGCGCATTCAACCCCGCATACTTACTGAATAAGCATGGAGACAAGTTCCGTGCAGTTAGATCATTAAAATCAAGGAAAATCCAATGATAATGTCACATGTACCCCCGCTACAGACCATACAGGCTTCCTCCGCCACTTTAACGCGATGTACGCAACTTTATATTCGGTCTGGTCTGTCTATCGACTCGATAGTCAGATGCTCGTACTCGTACAATGAATAGATCAGTCATGGACGATTTCGAGTCGATAGACAGACCAGAGCGGATA
>JAVFBX010073534.1:0-16799 GCA_034783855.1 Mopalia kennerleyi | reverse complement strand
AGCCTACTTGTCGTCCTGTGTTTAGACCGTCTCTTTCTTATTATAAGAAAGACCCCATCTGATTGGGTAGAGTAAAGATAGGTCATCCGAAAGTAGCTGTTGTCAACTCTAGCTAACTCATGTTTTATCGCTTATGGAGGCAAGGTAAGAAAGGCTTAATGCGACGAACAAGCAAAGACCGGACAATCCCAGGGTGCGATACAATGACATCTCAAACTGATCACCTTGCTGATTTTGATCTCAGAGCACCAGGGCTACAGTCATTAGCTCCCATCCAAATCTCCGCCAGGAGTGTATGCAAAAAGATCATACTGGATTAGGATTATTGGGCATTTGACTGTATTATCTGGAACACACCAGGTTTACATATACGTTAATATTTTGCTGTTAAAAAACCCCCAGAAATTGACCCAAAGAGTTCTTAGTTTTCTTTTGATGAAAATATTTTCCCATTGTCGTATAAAATATATGGTTAGGGTACCCTTGGCTAATCTCACATGTACGCCACACATATATATATATCAACTGGGGGCAGTCTGTGGGATCATCCTGGTGCTCTCGAACCTAAGGGGCAACACGATGTTAATCGGCTGTTTGTGGGGTTTTTGTATTGCACCTTATTGATTGTCTAGTCTTTGTTGCCATCAAGGGTGTGCCATCATATAAATGTAAGTGAAATAACATTTTCGGGGCACTTGTTTTTGTCAATCAATCATTGAAAGTCTGACGGACAGCCAACACATTTCCAAAATTCCCCTCCCAACCCCAGATAAACTATAATTAGCAAAACAATGATATAGTGAAGATGTACCAGTCTAATGAGCGGCGGTAATAATTAACATTGGTGACGGAACAATACAAAGCAAGCTCTGTACCCTTATTTGTAGCATTTTGATAGGCGAGAAAGAAGAACAAATCTATCAAAAAACTCTACGAATACTAGGAACCCCCTGAAATGCTTACAACAAGTCGTACCAGGAGAATGCACCTAGTCCCTCCTGTGGAAATTGTATTTAATCGATGGTCAGCAAACCAGATAATTGTTTTTGTTTGTTTTCAATCTTTTTTAAAGACCACTCCCGCAATAGCCAGTGTCACAAAGATCCAGCTACATAACATCAATACAGTCTATATTGGATTGAAAATACAGATGATACCATTTTCCATTCTAGGCGGTCACTTTATTTACCAGTTAAGGCCTTATGGAACAGATATAATACTGAAACATCTAAGCCTATCATCATGTGTCCTTCTTTAAATACCTTCATCTCAGTCCCTACTGCCTGTGAATAATACATCAAAAATGATATCTACTGATATATCATAGGTCCACCAGCGGATTTGAACCTGTTGGCAGACCGTACATCAAAGCAGGATCATTGAGGCCTACAAATGAACATGCAAGCTCTCCAGGATAAATTTATCCCAAACACCACATCCATAGAACTTAACAAAACTATGTACAATGGTTGCAGGATTTTTCAGAGGTACATGCGACTACCATTTTGGTGCTAAAAAATAACCCCTGAAGTTTGAAATCTTAATAAAATAAAGACAAACAACACAGGTTGATCAGTTTTGTTTTCGAGTCATTTATTAAAGGGCATAATATCCAACAGGCGCAGTAATAAATGGTAATCCAACAACTGAACTGTTCAATCTCCGTAAGCAGAGACCTTTGAGTTGTAAGAATTGTGAACAAGATAGACATGTAACAACCAAAAACCTGACAAAAAGAAAATGCAAATTTGCCCCGAGAAAAATCCCTGAGTGTCAGAGTGGTGATGGGTGCTGTGGCGTGTGCGGGTGTAACATTAGGAAACTGGGCGACTCGGGTATAGATATACACAAGCTGAAATAAATAGAGGTCATCAGTTAAATTTTATTTGCTTTTTTTTTTCAAAGCAAGAACGATCAGCACGATGAGGTGAGCACAGTATTTATACAGTTGCTTTCCAATTCTCAGGGACACGTATGGCAAAAAGAACTCGAATTGTGCGAACTACGAGCCACTAAGGTCTCAACACAGCTGATGTTGGCTTTCCACATTCCAGTGAGTTTAATTGAAGAAGGTGATCACTTGTAAGTGTCACTGTGCGCAGAATATGTTGGATTACTGGACAAGATTCTATATACTGTAAATCGATTGGAGCTTTCATACCCAACTGTCCAGGACCGTTCAATTTGGGATACCAGTACAAATAGCAGGACATCCATAACATATACACTCTCATATACCATTGTTTTTGGACATCACTGTGCAATACCACAAGACTTCACACAAAATAAATCTAACTACAATGTCTCCTTAAGCTAAACTCACCATTCATAAAAGTATGGGTTATGACTGAAGCAAAAAAGTTGAGCAAATATTAAGTCAAATTTTCCTCATGAAGTCATGAAAATCAAAAACAATATTGACCAGAGTTTTTCTGCTTTTTTTTCTTAATCGGTTGTACATAATAATAATAATAAGGGTCTTTCAATTGAACAGAAGTGAGGATTGAAAAGTAAATCAAATTCAAATCTGTGACCAATAATAATGAAGACGTTTAAAAAATGAGACGATAAGTCCTCAAATATTAGATTTGAAGGCATGAATGAAATCCTACAATATTACCACTTAACAATTTCACCACTACAACGTCCTTTTTATGTCTAAAGTGATTCAATCACCGACGTGATTTAGAAGTTATGTAAATCTATGGATGTACATTTGAAATCAACAAGCCATGACAACAGGATTATGTCCGAGAATATTTACAACAATTGGCAGGTCACTGATGTCGTATCCATGGCAACCAATGAAAAGTGTAGATTTTATGTACAAGTCTTTTTTCCCACAATCGGCACTCTCTACAGTTTCATATATATATGTATATACATTTACATATTGATCAGACAGATTTCGGTCCATAAATAACAGTTCCAAGGAAGTGAATTCCTCTGTATATTTGAGGACTGAGTAGTTCGTAATACCAATAGAGTATCTGGTCCACAGTGAGTAGCACACATTATACACAGCCCTACAATAATCACTAGCTGCCAACAATCCTTTAATAATTATGAGTCCAAAGGTGTGTATTATATATATAATATATCTATATTTATGAATAACTGTACAAATCTCTGAGGCCAATGTCTCCATCGTCTTTGATTCACGGTCGGCTAACAGCACACATTCGGGAAAGAGGTTACACCATAACCAACAATCAGGTCATTAACAGTTTATGTCAAGAAGCTGCTTACAAATGTCCCAACTCTGATTTTCAAAACTGCCACAACACAACACACTCCTATTTGTTATTCACATTCGATCCTTACTTCAGATAAGGAAGGGGAATAACTCCACCATAAAAGGAAGGTAAAATGAAGCTGAAAATTTGTCCAAGGGAAACAACTCTCCACTGTGAAAATCAGTTGTATAGTTTTAAATCCTGACAGTGATGATATGATGCTCAGAATATGACTTCATACAATGTGGCTTTCTTGTCTCCCGATCCCGTCACAATATATTTATCATCTGTAGAAATGTCACAGCTCAATACTGAGGAAGACTCTTTGGACTGAAATGTAAAAAAAGACAGAAAAACTTGAGTTTTTAAAATTGTCTTTTTGATTTCACTCAAATTAAATACAAAACTTAAAAATTTGTTACTAACAATTTATTTACAATATGTAAAGAAGTGCCAAACCTTAAACAATTAGTAACAAATTTAATATGCCATCACCTCGTTAGAAAAAGAAAAGAAAGAAAGATCTCCGCTGCCAGGTTTTCTCAAATTTTCAAAAGGCGGAATATTCAAATCTGCACATGTTGTAGGCATTTTAAAATATGTAGGATTTTAAATGAGCATCTTCCTGTGTTGTAAGTTCGGTTGAAAGAAATGCATACCTGAAATATGCTGGCTCCATAGGGTGTCCTCCAGGCGTTTAATAGGTTATCTTTACCAGTACTCACAAACCATTTCCCACAATAAGCAAACTTCAATGACAAGACACAGCTCTCGTGAAGGTGTAGTTGATATTTGTCCGGTTTTGTGTGGTGTAATACCTCAACATTACTGCTCTCCATACTACAATAATAGGTAATCAAAATAATGGTCATTTTAAAAAATGATGAAGCGAATTTATTTCATTCACCTTGTGATAGTATTCAAGTATTCACACAAAACAACTTTGATAAACACTGTCCATTAGTTTTTATTTTGTGTGAATTTAGTTGCAGTAACAGTAACAAATTAGAACTTTCATGCGACAGTCATACTGGTTGTTAACCTAATCATACACCTATGGGGTATTTAACAATTAGGCAAAGGTCTCACATAATGGCGGTCACACATGCTTTCCTCAGATTTTTTAAAATAGAAAATCCTTCTATAAGTAAACAGTACTGCTTTAATTAAGATTGCCATTAAATGCCATAGCGAACATACCCGACAGCTAGCCATTCTCCTGTAGGGCAATAACCCAGGGAGAATATCTGTGATGTAAAGTCATGCTGCTTCAACTGTTTTCCCTGCAATGATAAAATAGTCATGTGATGTCAGTCCTATACAACTCAAAGGTTCAGTAAAAAATATATCTACTTCATTTTTAATTGTTTGGGATAAAAACTAGCCCCATAATATTGATTTCACTACTCAATTCAGGATGAATTTTTTTCAGGATCTATAACTGAAATAGAGAAGTCCATCAACATTTTACACGCACCACTTTTTATTATGTACATAATATAAAACAAGTCCTCAAAGCCGTTAGACTGATAATTTCCATTACTTAAAATATGTATCGATTAAGTGTCAATTTCATGTGAATGTTGACATTTCTATAGTATGTCTGGGTTTAAACGTTAAAGGATACAGCTGTATGTAATCACTTGACTATATTAAGCTACAATTCAGAAGTGAAAAATGAAATGTACCTCTCGCAAATCCCAGGAGCGGACTGTATTGTCAAGACCCCCTGTCCATAACTTTGTTCCATCAGGAGAGATATCTATACAGCTAGCTCCATCCGTGTGTCCCTGGAATTGCCTAAATAAAATATAACAGGGAAATATGGAGTTAGTATAAATTCAGTCTGACATCATATGTATGTAGTTCTAGAGCATTTTAGAGATTGAAACTTTAAAAGTCACTCACTGGCAGCACAATGATAAAATACAAGAGCATTTAAGGACCTTTAACATGAAGTTATATTAGCTGAGTGATACTGGAGCTTGTTACTATATGGGAGCTTGTGAGTTGCTGGTCAGCTAAAACTCATCACTCTTGAACAAATTCCACAAAAGTTTGTTTGATTGGGGTTTAACATCTAACTCAAGGGTATTTCACTTTTTTCTCGATAACGTGTACAATTCACGCTGTTCAGTGCTTACAAACAGTGGAGACGAAAGCCAGAGAAAACATCATAAAAGCCACCCCAGATACATTTCATGAAGGAGACAGATGTTCATAGAATATATTAAATTTGACAGAATTCATGTGTTTTATATTGCCTAACTGCTTATGGCTGAGTTATGGCTGTTTCAAGCTCTTTGCCATGAAATCTGTACATGAAACCAAATTTAAAATTAACCATTGCTCTTTAATAACCATATATTAACGTCAACCCTAAAAACCTTTTTGACTTAGTTTCCATTAAAATAAATGTGCTTTTATATTAAATATAACAAAAATCAATGGTTAGCCCTAACATAGCCATGGAATGTATGCTTTATTTACAAAGAATAGCCCGAGATTGTCAAACATCAAATAAAGAAAATGAATCCAAGTTAGTATGAAATTGTTGACAATTTGAATGGATGTTTTATAAGACATCATTTCCAGTGAGGAAGTGATAATATGATCATCACATCTAATCATTTAGAACAGGTTAAGGGAAGCGGGGTGGCTATTACAACAAGGCAGGCTGTTGATTTTCCATTTGTCAAATTGCATTAAATAAGCCAGTCATTCTCAAAGAATTGCACGCCATCTCTTTCTATTGATTTGGGTACTAAGTGTTAATTCGTATTCTCAGAGCCGGCCATGATGTTGCTATGGTAACGCGCGTCAGCTGACAACAGCCCAGTTAATTCTGGTTAATTGTAGTGTCGGCAGTGGAGTCGGTTGACAAAGCTAAATTTACTGAAATCTGCCAACTCTCCAAGCTGCTCAAACAACCCTATTGACTGTATTTTCTGTGTTACTACGAGTTGTGAAATGTTGGCCATGCTGAGTGAAGTACATGTAACACCCCATAAAAATCTCTTCACTTAATAGACATTAATATTTCTCATTACTGCTATTTCAACACCAAGGTTCATATACTTTTCATTGACTATACACACCTATCAGGGAATCCATTACAATCCTAGATTACCCAGTGAATGGAATGGGATAGTTTTTTTTTTTAATTTTGTTCCATTTTTCTGGTTAAATGATTAGGGGATTGGTTTGTGCCTTGGTCAGGAGACTAACCCATCAATTGGTTAATAACTGCGGACATAACAGCCGTCATTGTTGATTCAGCCTTAAGTCAACACGTGGAGGATTATCCGGCAAGCGGTTATAGACACCGTGCAAATAAGACCCTGTGCAATCAGTTGACAGAGGGCACAATAAGGACTGTTTTAAGGTGAATAGCAAAAGTCGTTAACAGCCAAACTAACAACACCCACTTAAACATACCATAGTGTTTTATTGTTAAACTGCAGATTCAGCTATAATTTATAAGCAGTATGGTAAATTTATAGTTTGGTTCAGTCAATATTAAAGTTGTTATATTGATGAGTGTCCGATATGCTGGAACAATAGGACAACACAATGACTGGTTTTATTTCGATGTCGCACCATATCCAATAACTCAGTTTTCTTATCACGACTTTAAGATTGTTTGTTTGCCAATGGGTGAAAGAACAACCTGTACACCACTAGCAACAACAAAAAAGATATATTTCATAAATGAGGTAAAAACACGTGCAAACTGTAAGCTAGATTGGATGATTGGGTTTAACTATATGGACCAAGCTACAGATACAATGTAGATGGAACCCAGATTCCGACAATTTTACGTAATTACAAAAAATATGAAGCCAAAGAATTCAGATTACTTTACTCCTTTTAATGAATCCAAACTTTCTTATGAAACTAATCAATAGAAATTAATTAATAGGTTCACACTGTGTGTCAGGGTATTTCCCTTATATAACATTGGTGTGCTCTGTCTCTAACAGTAAAGGGTTAATACAACAATAAAATGTGATGCATTTTACTGTGATGCAAATTTCTTTTTTTTAAATTAAAATTTTAACCAAAAATGTATGACTTAATAGGAAATATCCTAAGACAGCACCAGCGTCATAGGAATCTCCCTCACAACCATTACAAAAATAACAGCTGAAGATAACTAATGTTAAAAAATATTAAAATAGAGGTCTGCCTCAAAACAGCTGACAAATTGGATATACAAGGATGTTATAGCCGTGTAAAACTAGCTAACCATCGATTGTATGTACTTCAGTACAACAGGTGAAAATATTGGATAAATTTCACCGGTTAAAAAAAAGAAAAGAACAAAACAAGAGTTCATCAGCGAGTGGTGCAATACTGACATACATGTATCTATTCAATCTACTTTGTTACAGCAGGTGAAATATTCTTTAAATCCATAGATGCAAGATACGATCAAACAGTTCACAAAAACAAGGGCTTGTCCAGCCAGTGTTGCAATATCTAACATCATAGCACACTTAAAAAATCAACCTGTTTCAACACATGAAAAGATCTTTAGATTAAACAGGTAAAAAAACAAAACCTCATCTAACCTATGTTGCAATATCTATCTTATCTACCACGTCCCAACAGTTGAAAACTTTATGTCAATTTCACTGAAACGACAAAGAGAAGGCAATCACAGGACCCAATACAAATACCTCACAAACAGATCGGCTTCCCGTTGCCCCTTGGCTCTGAGAGCACCAGGGCAACAGAGAGATCACTCTCAACCACTTGCTTCACAGATACAAATAAAAAAGCCTCACCTGAC
This sequence comes from Mopalia kennerleyi, assembly GCA_034783855.1. NCBI lineage: Eukaryota > Metazoa > Mollusca > Polyplacophora > Chitonida > Mopaliidae > Mopalia > Mopalia kennerleyi. The sequence goes on along the minus strand of JAVFBX010073534.1, from coordinate 8,768 downwards.
GAGTGTTTGATTATGCAGATCCCAAACAGCGATGTTACCATCACTACAACAGCTAAAACAGACTTTGGAATCGGGGCTTATGGCCAGGGCGTAACACGCTGGAGCACTTGACGTTAGCTCAGCTTTTATTCTGGGAGTAGGCTAAAAATGTGAAAAACAAATAAATTTTGATAATTTTATATTTCTAGTACTAAACAATAACCATGATGCTGGATAGTATTTTAAGAAACATCAGTTTGTTATATTTTAACAGTTGGCTTTTTTAACCACAATTTATTATCAATCGTGAAGCAGTACACTTTTTTTACATTTGTGTGAATTTTATTCGGTAATCTGTCCTTCAATATTTTCCTAATGATGTCCACAAAAGCTAATATCTACGAAATGTTTTACATTATTTTCTGTTATTGCTCATATCAAAGTAATATCTTCCACTTATTGCAGATAATTTGAGTTGGACTTACTGCAGCCAAATCCCAAATTGATAATGTGCTAGCTTCTCCTCCAACAATAAGGGTTCGGCCATCTTGTAACAACTTTATTGATCGAATATAATTATCTCTTTGCTGAAAAAAAGTAAATAAAAACGAAATTTATTTGATTTTCCTGTTTATGAACACAATTCATACACAATAACTTCATGGGATTTTTATTAAAGTAATTTTATTTTCCTTCTTTTTTACTTTTTAGAACATATCAAATATAGAAAATGTATTATGGATATGAACTCAAGTTGTGAGTACACAATTGAAAGATTAGATCTAAAATAAAATAATAATATAAAAATATATACCTACCAGACAGTCTAACTGTGAAATAGGACTTTTGTTGCCTGGTTGACTGATATCCCAAACTTTTACACAACCCTGGAAAACATAACAACAACATTTTACTATGGTGATACGAACTGAATTTAAATTTTACATTTTAAAATGAAAGCTTTGAAAGAGAAGATTGGCATATTATATAAAATAGTTATGACAAAAGAAATGTTTGTCTCCCGTGATTCGAGATAATTTGCATTAATTATTGTCCTAATTGATTGAAAAAGTTAAATATATCAGTATTAATTTCTCTATTAAGTTATTTGTACCTTTCCCCCTGTATAGACGTGTCTTGTAGGGTTACTGATAGTCACAGCACACACCACCTCGCCATGATTTAATGTGTTTATTTGCCTCGCGTGTCTTGGAATCCCTGGACCAATCAGAGCGTCCGGAGGAAATGGCACAGGCTGCATTTGGCCGTCTGCACTTACATGAAATGAATAGGCTCTGAAATGAGAAAAGGCACAATATTTTCACAACAACCAATCTCCCAGTAGGCTGTCACAGTGGTCCCCTGAGTTTCCTTAACTCATAGCAGACTTTACAAGTGTTTATCATTCATATATGTAGGACATCGAATACTTTACTTCCTACTTTGCCTTTTGTAATTATGGCTGAAAACCATGGGGAAACCTCCTAGAAACCACCCCTATGACTTTCATAACTGTTTCATACATGAGGTCAACTGTAAACAGTAGATTGACTGAGGTTCAGAAGTCAAAGATGCTAACCACAAAGCCACAGCCACAGGTAAGTACAATAGGTAATACTCAAGTTCTCTTTACTAATATTAATCAGCTACAACAAATTTGAAAAAAAAATTTCTATAAAAACGTTTTGTTTCTACTTTTATTCAACCAATAGACTGAAAACTTGTAGGTTTATCTAAGTTTCTAATGTTAGTGTAGCTCCCATTCAAGGAAGAAAAGAATCATTTTGATCTCAATGTTTCAGCGCATCTCTTTATTTTGCTGTCATCACAAAAGTAATGCTAAAAGCTTGGGATTGTGAAAGTACATGTAGGTCGGACCACTCCTTATGACGGCACAAGAATGCCAAGAAGGATGGCATAATGTCCAGATAACGGCACAATAGGCTTACAATCATGATGATGGCACAGTAGGCTTACTCTGCTTGATATGGTAGAAGTAGGATTAATCATGATGATAGCACAGGAATTTTACTGCTCAGAGGATGGCACAATTCCCCTATTGTCCAGATGATGGCACAACAGGCATACACTCCTGATGATGGCACACTGTGCTTATATCCTGATGATGAGACAATAGGATAACTCTCCTCATGATGACACAAGAAGCTCTCACTCTTGGTGATGACACAATAGGATTACACTCCTGGTGATGGTACAATAGGATTACACTCCTGATGATGGTACAATAGGATTACACTCCTGATGATGGTACAATAGGATTACAATCATGATGACCGCAGAATAAAGCACCAAAATATTTAGATCAAAATGATTTTTCATTTGAAAAATGACACTGCCCTTGAGCAATGTTGAACTTAGACTCAGATTTCTCTGTGAGTGTCTATGGAAATAACTATGCATTTAATTGAGAATACAGACATTAGTTAATTAGACACTTACGGTTTACCACCAAGTGAAGGAGCTCTCATGTGTCCATGAGGGTCAAAACCCACCTGAAAAAAAAACAAACTATATTACTACACCAGAATTATACATGTCAAGTTAGGATTTTCTATAAACCTGTGGGTCATCTGGCATAAACCCATTGTTGATTACTTTTCCTTCTGACATATTTAAAGCCATACTATAGTTGATATCAGTTGCAACAAGCAATGAATAGGTACAGGTATGGTGCAAAAACACAAACTAATAATGCCTGACAAGGACTCTTTCATGTCCTATCAACCACCCATGCCTTTTTTGGAGAAAACAGGCGCATTAAAAATGTCTACATAGGAGATTAAAAGGTAATACAGATACATAAAATTAAAAAGAGTATAAATTTGTCCACACAGCTAATAAATTTGGCTAATAAACATTCACCATAAATTGTTAGAATCTTTTATTTTTCTTGATTGAGGTTTTACGCCAACTCAAGTTTATTTCACTCATATGATGGTGTGCCAGCCCAATGATGAAGAAAACCACCCTAGATGTCACTGGCAGGAAACAATGAACAGACAAGACACAGTACAAGTTAAGACATCACAGGCTTCTTGTTGTCCCTTAGATCTGAAAGCACCAGGGCAACAGGAAGCTCCCTCCAACCACTTGCCAAAACAAAACTGAAACAAAAAGAGAGAATGAGCTATTTATGAACTGACCATGGGTCCTCTGTTATAATTGTTTAACGCCCCAGGGGAGATGTTATTATGTAGCATACTGTTAGGGTACGCCCCACCCGGACTGAGATCGGCTGGCATGCCATGACTAGCATGTGGCATGAACGGATAAGGACCTGGAAATATACCAAATAATAGCAACATGCCGTCAACATGTCTATTTACTCAATTTACAAAAGTACTGTATATATATATATATATATATGAATATTTATAAATCATATGAATAAATTTGCAACCTAATTAATATTGCTTTAAGCCTGCAAAAATATGAACAGTACTCCAGATGAAAATATCTGCCGGTATCTAGATTTAGTTCTGTTTATAGATATACACATGTTTATAAATGATCATTAACATGTAAAAGATAAAACAATATATTTTAAGAAAGATCACTAAGAAGTTTATATTTAATATTTTATCTGTAGATAAGATAATAGAATGTTATCAACAAATGATTATTCCTATAAATCCAACTTTTATGGTATTATGTTGACCTTTCTCAAAAAAAATTTGAACTTGGAAATCCTATCTGACTTCTGTTGGTAAAAAGGCAGACTTATATTATTGTTACAAAAAAATTGAGAAAACAAATGTACTGGTATAACATGTCTAAAGCATTGATGCATGTCATTTTATTAGGAGAGTGACAATAGATATTCTTGTCCAACTACAGTTACAAAAGAACAACATTACACACAACAGCAATGAAAGACGGGAGGTTTTTTATGGAGAGGAAAAAAGGCAGACTTAGAATAAGACAGCTTTATGAGATGTTTACAAAATGCCTGAGGATTTCAGATCAGGTTATAGGCATGTAATAGAGCCTAGGTTGACGGGTAATTGGAGATACACGATAAAGAGGGGAAAATCAAGTTCATTATTCACTCAAGCATGAAATTATCACAAGACTCGAGAAACGTGGGAAAAAACAGTCAATTTCGTACGGTAGATAGGATGTATGGTGAAGGCCTATGCTCCGGGGGTCTGTAGTCCGATCCATTAAAACCCACTAGATGATAGTTATGTCAACAAGACACTCTACTGCTACTGTGCACAAAGATCAAAGTGACAACTAAATGCCAGTTACTGTAGGGTTTCTACTAGTCTGAATAGGCACAAGTAGATGCCTTTAAAAACTACTCGAGTACATGAGCAGGGCAGCCTAGCAGTAGTCTTTTGTAGATAGTTGTCAAATTTATCTAGTGATTTTGGTACAAAATTGGCAGCCATCTCTGTCTTAACAGAGGTAACTATATTTGAGTCGTTAGCGTATTTACCTCAGCCGGGAATGGATTGTTAGCTGCACACCCAGTGTCAAGTACATAGTCATTTTCAAGTGATGCCACCCTTAACTCGACAAGCCCCACTAACCACATCAATCGTATACTTTAATCACCTTCAAATCTTTCCCTTACAAGCCCTTCTGTTTCAATTACAGCCTGCCATGAAATACTATTGGAGGCTTTACGCTTAGCTGAAAGGCTGTGACTAATCAATGTTTGAATGAAACCATCGAACTGAAACGTTACAATTATGGGGAACAAGTCAGGTGAGCTCAGGTGGAAACTAGACACTAACATGCTATGCTGGGTGGCCTTATCCACATTCTAATCATAACACTCAGTTCCAACAACACACTCAAATTCCTCACATAAATACTATCCCTACTTATTCCATTAGAGAGTCAGCACTTATCGTACAAATCGGGAACAAATTTGGTCACTTTGAAACATGTCCAAGGAAAAACCATGTGTAATGAAAATGAGCAATGGCAGACAAATCAACATAAATCAATTTTTGCGAATTTCTTTGAAGTTTGATTGGCTGATGCTTTATCATAATCAATGAACTTACACATGTAAATGACAAATGTTTGAAAGAAATCTGCTTGGAAACCTCAGTAAAACGACACCACAATCAACAGTACATTCCTTATAAACCAACACTTGACAGCCATGCAAACAAAGATCATGGAAGTAAATGATTTTGATCATTGGTGCAAAATTCACCTCATATCACCTAAGAGATAACTGAATTTCTAGAGTATTCCATGTAGGCTAAGAGTTGCCTTTCGCCGGTGGGCCACATCTAGTCCTCACCTAGCTTAAGAATAAGTTCTCAAAAAAGGACTTTGTTTTGAGGTATTGAGGGGGGTCCCTGCAGACATGTCCTATCAATAACTTTACTGTTTATCTAACGGCTCGCCACTTGACTACCTTCACTGGAGGCAGGTTATATACTATGCCAAAACAACAGATTCATTAGTTTGAGTAAGCCAGAGTAGGAGAGGATTATTACAGGAGGAAAGTTTGGAAGGAGTAGAGAAGGTTATAAAGTGAGCAAGGAACAAGAGCCTTACCCATTTGAGGTTTGACAACGGGTTTCATACCTCCCGAGGGCCCAGGGGTCACGCTCCCGGAACTTGTTGGAGTCACTGGCTTTGATACAGGGGTACTGGCCTTCTCATTCTAAAATGGAGTAAAAAAATATGCTCATGCTTTATCATTTAATCAAAAAAGATTATTTAAAAAAAAATTATGTTTGATAAAACTGACCATTTATCAAATTGAACGATTTATCATCTAATCAAATAACATGAGTTGAGTTCCATTGAGGTGAAATTTAAAAAAATTGGTAGCACTCACTGTAAATTGCAATCAAATTACACTGTATTTTGAGACAGTAACCCCCAAAATACTCCCCCAACAAATACCAATAATAATACACATAGGTTTTTTGTGGTAAAGCTAATAGTATCAATAATAGAATATAAGTTGCTTACCTCCTTTGGTCTTGAAGAGGTGCTAGCATGTGAAGAGGCATCACTGCGTGGACTAATTCTGTCATCTTTCTTGTGTAAGTCTCGGTTGTTTTTCTCTCTGGGTGAGAGATCACCATTTACAGGGGAGGAGGGGTCCTTCAACAATAACATTATAAATACACAATTAATATCACAGACAAATTAAATAAAATCACTTTTGTAAGTTCTCTTCTCTGACAGTTATTCAAGTTTACTGTACCCCATAACTACAAATAAGACCTTATAAGTAGGAATCTTTATTTTTTATCAATAACCAAGCACAGGGAAATTTGGTCTGTAACATTTAAGTTTGGTCCAACTACACAGAATGTTAGTCCAGTAATATTAACTTTTTGTCTCAGTGAATAAACGTTTTGTCTAATAACTATGAAGCTTGGTCTAAGCCAATGGCGGTTTTTCTGCTCGGTACCTGTTTTTTATGCTTTAAATATGTTAGGATATTTGACTAATATGACAGAGATGTGGTTTCAGAGCTAATTCATGACCTCAAAGTAAGGTCACAGGTATGGTAACCAATCACACAACACTGGTTGAGTCAAGGGGTGACACTTTTACCCAGTTTTTATCTTTCAAATAAAATAGCCATTAATAACTAGGCCTGTGCTGTAATCTTTTCCTGGAAACCTTAAACTTGGTCTTGTGTAATATTGTGAGATATCCTAACATTTGCATATCGGGCTGCTTTGCACTTTAAATACATAACTGTGCATTTATGAAAAATAAAGCAAAACTGCTTATAATACAAACTGCATTGATGACCGGATTAACAAATTTCTTAAAAATCAGAAACAAAATGAAAACTTAGACCAACAGTGCAAACAATTAGGGAAACCTATAAAGTAGTTCTTCTAAAATAAGTTTAACGGAAGGCTCAGTTCTGTCCGTTCACCCCACTAGCACAGGCCTGAATATAGATCATAAGTTAGCAAAAACCAGCTGATTCCAGCATTAACACAAAGAAACACACAAATCTCTTACTTCAGCTACATCTACAACCAAGTCTTGTTCACCATCACTTTTGTCTCCATCACTTTCCTGGAACAAAAATAATAAAACAATTGTAAAATCGATCAAAGACTTATGTTTAAACTTGTAAATGTAGAAACAGAAGTTTTATGTAAAATTTCATTAGATTTCCATACAACACTGGAGCAGTGATAAACATCAGCACACATATATAGTTTACATATAAAATCATTATAAAGGGTTCAAATTTAAGAAAAAATTCTATTAAAATTAACAAGATATCCAACGAACAAATGTACCCTAAATCACATCCAATTTCGTCCATGACAAATCCTTACTTTGTGACCATATTACAGCATGTATTTGAACAAATTTATGTTTTCTGACAAATTTTGATGCTTTCTAACTGAAAAATTCATCTTCTGCCTCTCAGACACTAATTTACAAGTCTTTTAAATAGCTTCTAAAATAGTAATTTTATGGAGGAATTTGAGGGTGATTTAGGGTATGTTAGTTTGGAAAATACAAATACTTACAATGGCCTTTTCTTCAGTTCTTCGTTTCTTGTTCTCATTGACCTCTGGTGACCTGCTCCGATGACGATATTTATCTCTATCTCCCGGAGATGCTGAAGATCTCTGTAACAAATACACTCTTATAATAAAATGATAATATTACCCTTAGCTTTATATTTATAATCAGAGCACAGATATTTTGTTTCCCAAAAAGACACAAATTTGGATACAAAAATCTCAATCTCAGCACAACGTATCCATTTTGTAGTAATACAAGAAAAACATTAAACCCATTTTAATGCGAAAAGAAAATCCTGCATCAAAAGAAAAACATTCGACAATATGTATGGTAAGATTTATTTTATTTCCAGACTACCACCTATTTACAACAAATTTGCCAAATTCCCTTCCTGAGTTATCTCCCTTGGACCACTCTTCAACCCTATCTAAATCCCAAAGCTCAACTCCAATATCACCTGACAGAAATGCCTACAAGTATAAGCAAAGTTTACAGGGATAAAGCGTCTAACCCTGTGAAGGCTACATTCTCGATTGCTGAACAGATGTGGATGGCTTAGACCGCTTTGTCAGTTTAATATTGACACATTGCTGTTGAAGCCTTTTAGAGTTTTACAAATAACATTGACACTGGATTCTCAATATACACAACTGTACTACACTTTGTCCTGATCGCTGGGTTATCAGCTATTTCTCCGCAGACAGGAACCTGTGGGTTAAACTGAGCTGTGGTTGAAAACTCCCACCTGTATGCTAAGAGCTAATCCTTAGTTTGTATACTAATCCTGGCTGACTGGCAGTGGGCTTATGGAGCAGAGATAAGAGAGAATGGGGGAAATTAGCACAGCCTCGAATGGACACAGATGATGGAAAGACCAGGAAGATAAGTAGAGAAAGCTGCTAGATATGATACACAGGCAAGACATACTTGTAACTTTCTATTTTAATAACATTACCATATTAACTAGTCCACAAAGATTAGACAACGGTTTTCTATTCTGAATTGTTTTAATGGTTTAGGTTGAGATATTTATGTAATGCGTAAAAGAGCTGTGTCCATTCAACTGAGAACAAAAGAAGCCGCACACTGGACAATGGAACAATGCAGTATCAGGCAAAGACGTCAGTCAGAGAAACCACATGACAAGACACAAGCTACAGATAGAAAAACCAAGGTATTCAACAAGAACAGGCACAGCAAGTACAGGGTGAGCAACTAGACACACCAGACTGAGCAGCCAGACACACCAGACTGAGCAGCCAGACACACCAGACTGAGCAGCC
>JAVFBX010073423.1:0-16806 GCA_034783855.1 Mopalia kennerleyi | reverse complement strand
TTTATTTTTGTCTCCGTCGTCATATAAGTGAAATACCCTTGAGTACGACATTAAACACCAATCAAACAAACAATCAAACAAACAGGGCCTGCGGCGGTGGCGTAGTGGTTAGCGAGTGTGCTTTCTAACGCCTACTTCGATGTACCATTCACAGGATCAAGTCCGTCTGTCGACCCTCAGGTATATGAGTGAGTCAGACTCACAACATGGCAATCACGGGGGTGGTTTTCACGAGGTTTCCCATCGGTTTATCATCATAATAGGGCAAGGAACATTGTAAAGTGGATAATCCGTCGTCATATAAGTGAAATACCCTTGAGAACGGCGTTAAACAAACAAAGAAAAACTCTTTAGGAGTGGAGGAATGGCATAGCATATGTTTTCTTTTGAGCACAATGTACAACAACTCAATTAATTTCAATATAACAATGGTATAAGTGTGATTTGTTAATTAACTAATTTTATGATTTGGTTGTAGGCCATGTATTTCCTGTGTAATGTTGCTCACCATGGAGCCCAGTTCTGCGAGGAGTTGGTCACACTGGAGGTCATAGCTAAACTCATCCCCATGTTGAAGTCAACAGATGCTGAACTAGCTCACCTGGCTCTTTCCCTCCTCGAGATGATTTTCAGACAAACTAAAGAGGTGAACAAATATATATCTCTAGTAATGAAGCATGTTAAAGTAGAAAACAAGGTGGCTGAGTGGTCTAGGTGGCTGGTATTACTACTGGCCATAAAATGATGATTGGGATTTGGGACCGTGGCTTAGTGGTAGCGTGTGCGCTTACTAATCCTGCTTCAACTTATCATTAACGGGATCGAGTCCATCTGTTGGGGTAGTTTTTACAAGGTTTCCTTCAAGTTTTCCACCGTAAATAGCCAAGGCACTGTAGGAAGTGGAAAATCCGTCATCAAATAAGTGAAATACCCATGACTGCGACGTTAAACCCCAATCAAACAAACACAATCATATTATGTCCTGTCTTGGTCCTGTCTTTCTTTGTTTGTTTCTAGTGTGTTGGTTTCCTTCACCCATTGGGGTAGCAATCTGTCATGTGTTTAAGTAACTTTAAGGCCAGACACTGCACCGTCAGCAACAAATTTTTATGAAATTTTTTGTTCTCACTTTTGACGTCGTTGGACATCATAACTTACGTCTATGTGTGATATAAGATTGAAATATATCGCAAAATTGTTGATTTGTGTGGAAATAAAAGCTGTACCTATTGTCTTTGTCTTATAATTTGTTTATTTAACAAAAAAAACCCCGACTTTTACAGTCCTTATATGAATATTATCACCTAAACGACGGCAACAGTGAAATCTTCCTGAAAATATACTTATACATAAAAGTGCTATTTTCTCAAAGCTCAAAATTTTAGACAAGAAATATTGTATAATCGTTAAAAAGGTGTATTTTCTTTTGAATTTTTTAGAATTGCTAAAAATTGGTGTACTCCACAATATGACAGCTTGTTGCAATAGTGGTTTACCTGTATGTTTTACGGTACTTTTACCGCACATTTTTCACCGTTCTGAGGGAAAAAAAAACAATGGTTATATGAATATTTACTTTTTCGTCAACACTTAACCTGTTGATTGCAAAATGTATTTAACCTAGAAACCAGTGGGAAGATCTTTCTGAAAACTTTATTTTTTACCAAGTGGCATCTTAGTGCATATCTCAGAACATTTTTGCATTTAATTTCTTATTATTTCTGAAAAATACCCCTAAGGTACCCAGTCTGGCCTTTAGTATGCCATTCAACCCCAATGAAACAAACAAACCTAAATCTGTTTTGGTAGAGTGTGGCCTCATAAGTGAAATATCAATCAATCAAGGACTGTGGCTTTGTTCTACGAGTCTGCCCACTAATCCTACTTTAATGTACCGTTCACGGGGTCAGGTCCGTCTGTTAAATTCTCCGGTATTTTGAGTGAGTCACACGATGCGGCTCTGGCAATTGCAGGGTTGGTTTTTATGTGGTTTCCATTTTTGATTTCCACCAAATTAAGTAAGAACAGTGTGAAGTGAAACACCCTTGAGTACAACATTTCACTATACACTATTCAGCCATACAAACAAACAAACAAATCAATCCATCAATTCTTTGTTGAAGGGGAAGAATCTATTTGAGGCAGCAGGTGGATTATCCTCCATGGAGCCCTTGGAGTATAACAGCAACGAGAAGCTCAGACAGGAAGCCTGCGAGCTCTTAGAGAAATACTTCTACCAGGAAGATAAGGAAGATGGGGATAAAGATGATGACAAAGAGGGGAAGGATGGAGATGATGAGGTCGTGGAGCTGACAGAAGCTGGGGATAAAGGTGTGTGACTTAATGAACTCTTAATTAGCTTTTTGAAGCTAGGACAGTTATATAACAAAGCTGTATGGTGGCTGAGAACTGCCTTGTAGATTTTGTCCATAATTATTTTTTATTTATAATATTGAACATCAATATAAAATAACTCATTATGATAAAACAAAATTAAAATCAATTTAAAAAAATAAAATAAAAACAAAATTAAGTCAAATCAGAATTGATGTCTCAAAGCTAAGCGGCAAGATAAAGACGATCTGTTTTTGATTGTCTTGTCTTTTGTCCTCTATTGTCTTTGTCTGTAACCAGTGGTGTCAAGGCTGGTTTCCTTCACCCATTGGGCTTGACCATTACCCTTCAGCATGGCGTAAAACACTAATCAATCAAATAGTACTTTAGAAGGTATTGCATTCTGAACTTAGTGAATCAATCCGCACTAAGAACGCGATAAAAGTCTACATTCTTTGGTTGTGTTGATTTTCGCTTTTGCCTTGATGTTATTTTAATACCATAGTCTCCTAATTTTGGTAAGGGAGGTAATTTAGTCTTTGAAAGGTAGTCTTCTGTAACACAGCATTCAGGATAGGGTCTGTTTTAAAGGGTCGCCCACGGCCTACTTCGATACAGCATTCAAAGGATCGAATCTGTCTGTCGACCCTCAGGTATATGAGTGAGTCACAAGATGTGGCTCCGGCAATCGTGGGGGTGGTTTCTACGAGATTTCCTCTCGGTTTTCCACCATACTAGGGCAAGGAATCGTGTGAAGTGGACAATCCGTCATATAAGTGAAATACCCTTGAGTATGACGTTAAACCCCAATCAAACAAACAATTAAAGGATATCCAATATGGTATCCATAGTGACATAACTATAGAGCCTTGAATCTTGACCCTCTGTTTGAAGAGTAGCACGACTGTCTCTGCTTAGCACTGGAGGAAAATTAACTTTAAAACATTATGGAAATGCTTCACATCTTGATTGAGCTAGTGCTAATTATTGTTGAAATACACCGTCATCATATAAAGTGAAAAGCCATAAACAAAGTGAAAAACACCAATCAATAAATTAATTAATCCTTGAATCTGATATGTTTTGATGTCAAACGACTACCCCCGTTATGAAATTACCCAGAATCCCACTGAGCACAGCACTGAACATAACATCAGTCAACAATCCAATGAAATTAGTACGATGTCATATATCTTTATTAAGTATAGTGACAACAAAAATAATGAATTCATTTTGACTCAACGTTTCGGTTTATTGATCAAACCATCATCAGGAGTTTGATCAATAAACCGAGACGTTGAGTCAAAATGAATTCATTATTTTTCTTCGGGGTTGTTACTATACTTTACTATGTTAAACTCCTCAGTGGTAGTCATACTATATCTTTATATTGTTCTATTTTCCAGAATGATTGGTAGTCCAACAGTTTACTTCTCGATGCAGCCAAATCACATCTAGATATATTGGGAATTTCAGTGTGTGTCAGTGTCCGATGTTCAGACTTTGGATTTTCTTTTTTTACCAATATTAACCATTCAAGCTTGACTTTTTCTAAAGCATTTATAGCTCAGGGATGGTAGTTCAAAGCCCTTCTAAATTTGACCTACTGTGAAACGACATGATGTTGAACGTTTATCGCTGATATGCATGAAGATGTTTTGTCTGTGCTTAATTCAGTCTTGTCCTACGAAATTTCTTTAGCTTCTCCTTACAAATATAGCGTTTGGTATTTAGGGATCTTCCTGTTGCCCTGGTTGCTCTCAGAACTAAGGGGCAACATGAAGCCGATCTGTTTTATGTCTTTGTATTGCATCTTGTGATTGTCCTGTCCGGTCTTGTCTTTGTTCGAATGCCAGTGGTTTTGAGGGTGTTTGTCTTCACACACTGAGCTGGCACGCTGTGATGTGCCCTTGAATGTCACATTAGACCCCAATCAAACAAACCCAACTTTACAGATATAACATTTTGTGATTCAAAGTAGACCTACATATGCACAAAAATATAGTGTCTTTCTTGCTGTAAATTGTGCATGGCTACTTGGAAGAGTACCCCTTGAAATATTGTTAAATTTTGTGCCGTAATGGGCGTGTTTTCTTTACACATTTGCCTGGCACACCGTCATGATAGTGAAATGACCTTAAGTGCGGTGCTAACACCAATCAAAGAAACAAACATCATTGTGTGTTGCCAGTGCCGTCAAGGGTGTGTTGTCTGCACCGTTGCCTGGCACATCATCATTCCTGTGAAATCACCCTGTTGTTGCTCAGGAAAGGCAAGGAACAGTGTGAAGAGGACAATCCGTTGTCATATAAGTGAAATACCCTTGAATACGACGTTAAACCCCCATGAAACCGAACGAATGTTGTAGCACAGATATTACCTGTTGTCATAAAGAATCAAAGTATGAATTTGCTCAACTATTAGCAGGTAGAGATATATCGGGGAAGAACATAGCTCATGCCAAGCTAAACAAATAAAGGATAAACAATAAGTTAAATAGCCTTTAGTATAGATTAAAACGTCAATCAATCTAATCCCATTTCTGACTGCATTTCCCTTGATTAAAATGAGAAAATTTTTATGTCTCGATTCATATATAGGAGTAATTTTACCATTATTTCAGTACGGCTGAAACAGTATTAATCTAATGAATTTGAGGTGTGGACAGGGGATTGGGTCAAACTTTTGAAAACCTTTTCTTGAGATAGTGTCTCGGTGAAATCATTAACATTTGTTTTTAAGAGATCTTGTACTTCTGTGGCCTGTATTACGAAGCATGGGTAGCTTACGATGTACGTAATTACCAAAACAATGCAATGGTTTCAGCACTGGATGTCGTGGCAATTACGTCCAACGTAGGCTACGCATGTTTCATAAGACAGTGCCTTGGAATAGCTTGTCATAATTACTGATACCAGTGATTATGTTTCATTTACATAAATTTAGTTGAAAAGTTGTCCTCTGTGGAGTGGGCGTTTGAACTGAGTTACTCATTTCCTTGTGTTCTCTGAGATATGAAAAGGGCAATGCGACGCTGATCTGTTTGAGATGTCTTTGTATGACATCTTGTGTTTTTCGGTCTCCTCATTGTTTTCTTGTCAATTTATGTTGAGGGTGCATTTCTTCACCAGTTGGCCCTCTAGCTAAGAGCAGTTTGTTTTAAGAGTACCAATACTGTCTTTACTTAGCTCTGGATGACAATTAACTTACCAACATTATGGAAACGCTTCACATCTTCGTTGTGCTTGGGTGAATTATTGTTGGAATACACTGCTGTCATATTGGTGAAATACCCTTAAGCACGGCGTAAAACTTCAATCAATCGTCACCCCTTGTGCTGTTGCACAAATGAGGAGTATGTTCAGAACATAGTCCTGCTGTATTAACATGGCTCTGGACGAAGATACCTTTACCAACATAGCAAAATACTTCATTTGTAATGCTTGTGTTAGTATTTATATCTGCTTGTCGAAATACAATCCGCTCCTATAAGTGAAACATCATTGAGTGTTAAACAGCAGTGAATCAACTCCATTTGAGACAAATAGAATTATAATTTTGGCAATATTTACATCATTCAAAGACACTCATATTCACCTATAACTTAGGCTTCCCAATCATTTCCTGTAACTTTATGCAAATGATGTCTCCATTTCTTTTGTTTACATAATGTTTTGTTATATCCATGCCGTCATAAAAATCAAATACAAGCTTCATTGAACATTTGTTAAATATACACTTTCCACTTCCTTCTGTTTTATTGTTCTTTTGCTTAGTTGTGTTTTATAATATCTTATTTCCGTGGTGAAAAACTCTGGTCCTAAGCGTGTCGGGCCCGCAGCCGTGGCGTAGTGGTTAGCGAGCTCGCTTTCTAACGCCTTCTTCGATTTACTGTTCACAGGATCGAATGCGTCTGTCGACTCTCAGATATATGAGTGAGTCACAAGACGTGGCTCCGGCAATCGCGGGGGTGTTTTTTACGAGGTTTTCTCACAGTTTTCCACCATACTAGGCCAAGGAACAGTGTACTGTGTATCCGTCGCCATATATAAAGTGAAATACCCTTGAGCACGACGTTAAACCCCAATCAAACAAACAAGCATTCAGGGTGAAAAAGAGACTAATGGTGGGTGAGCAGCAGACACTTGAACTGCATCTACACCATTCTTAATTGTGCTACTGGCGATTTTAAACACTTGAGATTTGTATACATGGTGTCTCAGAAAAATCGATGTGTCAAACATATGACGGTTATTTTTGAACACTTAATTCCTGACAAATGCAAACACTTGAGATTACTCAGTTATGCATCAGTAAATAAGGCTACATATGCATGATATGCTATTACAGACACAGAACTCTGCATATCACAACGCTAACCGTGGCTATTAATAAAAAATACTGTGCCGGTTAACGCGTAAATGAAGGTGTATATTAATTATTTAAAAAAAACCCCACTGTATGTTATGAGCGTAGCACTGAACGAGTTGTTGCGAACATTAATGGTGCTTGGGTGATGTACCACACAAAGTGTTTTTCAAATTATTTGACTCAAAAATATTACAAATTCTCACCTTTGTTGGGGATTGTGGGGATTCCAACGATATGAAATACTTGAACGTGTACAATATGTCGCATGTAAGCAGTTTTTGCGGACGGGAAAAAGCACCCCAAATTTAATGGAGAGTGGGAGATTTCCCATCTTCCGCAACACCTTTGTTCGAGTAATTTCGTATTGGTTACGATTATTAAATTATGAATACGACCGTTAGCCGCGAAAAGCATACGGCATGTTGTTATATTTGGATTTACGTAATTGGGCAACCAATTATGCCCTATACTGTCAGTATAAAGTAACCTTAGAGGTAGACATATATCGTGAGCTCATCGCTGTCCGAATTTAGAAGAAATTTTTCAAAATTTCGGGTGGGAACAGCAGGCCTTGCAGTGGACATTGGCAGATTGCATAAAGTTCCCCGTGAGTATAGGTACTGTCGCGTATGTATGGTAAAGATGTTATTGAAGACCAATTGCATGTATTGTTCATTCATTTGTTCAACTTAAGGTTATCTTTACTCCCTAGTAAACTGTTGAATTACAGAAATTTGCACCGGTTTACCATTATTTTGTCATGTAATAGCAATGTTCTTAAGTCCACACGCGGCATTTAAGCACAGAGAAAACATCATGTCAAACAGGCACACCTAATGTTTTATAAAAATGAACCGTTTGAATTCCAATGTATGTAGGCTACATTACAAATGTTAAAAACAAAATGTCAATTGTGTATTCCAACCAATGGTCATATATACTCAATAAACTTATTATTTATATACGTTTGGTCGACAAGGGGACTCAAACCTGTAAGTGTAAGTAAGGCATGGAGGTAAGCCCGCTTCCGGTTTCAATCAACTGAAGAATAGCCTTCAGGTGTAAATAATAAACACGTGAGTAACTCAGTCATATGATGGAAGTAAATCCATGCTAGTTACCTCCCGTGATTGAATCCAAAATGAACCAATCGTCCCCAGAGTTTATTTACGGCACGGAATGGTCCAGGGATGTTCAACATGCGGCATTAAATTAATTCGCCGAACAATCCACCGTCGCACAACGAACTGGAACAAAATTGTGTGATGGAAAATAGTGTGAAGTAAAATTTTATTGTTAAAAAACATCTAAAAGTTTACCTAACCAGTATACTGTCGAAAATACAACATACAGTTGCCATTTGAAATCGGTTGAGTTATATGCGAAACACATTCTAAGTCAATATGCGTTTCATATTTTAATAACTTTAAACATTTGCACTTATATGCATTGCCTTCCCATCGTGTCCCTTTGTCTATTCCACGCATAACAAACCCACTTACCCAAGACACTCAATGGCATCCTAACGAAATAAATTAAAAGCATATTCGTTAAAGCACTTTCTCCCAGTGCGATTTGCAGTTACCACTTATACGAGGTTCCCAATGTTTGCGGCTTTTTGATTGGCTGGGAGAAAATAACGAAACAATAAAAACTCTTCAAATGAGGGGAATCCCCCCGAAATCATAATTACAGATCACAAAGTGAGAATGTATGTTTTTAACATTCTAATAGTGAGATTGGAATATTAAAAAGTTTAATCGAACACGACTCAAATTTATTACAGTAAATCTTAGTCACTAAAGTTAGACAAACGGAAGCCTTCTCTAAATAAATAACTAACTCTGCTGACTTCAATTGCTCGATGACATAACTGCAGCATGTTGATGAAGATGTCGTTTTTGTTTTCTCTTCTCAGCCCAGTATCGCTTTTTCACAGTGTTCGACGTGAGATTCAATGCAATTTTAATTCGTTCCAGCCACGGTTTCTCTTTAAAGCTGTCTGCAATGGCCATACATTTAATAGCATAGTCCCTCGATTTCATTCCTCGGTACTTTTCATATAAACCCATTGTGGAAGACACAATGTCCCCATCTGTAGACGAATAATAAAATTTAGGATGAGCTGTATCGTCGTAGTTGTAAACGGGCAGAGGAACAGCGCCATTACTGACTTTGTTGTTGGACAGTAATATGGCAGATGATATAGAACGAGCTTTTCGCCGAATGAAAACGGACCGAGCCGATTTTTCTGAGCCGTCGCCATTCCTGGATTTGTTATCGTCGTCATTCACTGACGTCAGAGTCGATCTGCTGCCGAGTCGTTTTTTAGACATCGTCGGGGAAAAATCGCTATCAAGTCTCAGAGTGGGGATTGTAGCACCGTGTTTAGATGCCACTTTGTCGGAGTTAAGCGTGCTCAATTTCTTCTGACCAGAACGATGCGATGGCGACGGAGATTCGCTTTCAGCCACTGATGCCATGTCCGACTGTCTACCGGAACTGAGCTGGAATGCTAGGGCCTGTGGTTTCTTTCCAAATATTGGAGGAAGTTTTAATCGTGTTGATTCCGAGAAATCGTCCCTGGAATTGTCAGACGACGGGGTAATAGGACTTTCAGCAGACATGGCTTCCAAAGATGCCGCGAAAGGGTTAACCATGGCTTTGTCCATCATCTTTCCCCATTTGGTCGCCCTTTTGGTTTTTAGCGCTCCAATGGTGCGGTCATACATATGTATTCGTTTGAAATAAAGTTCAGGATCGTCTGCGCCTCTCGTCCATTCCTCCCACTGCCTTCTCCGGGCGTCGTCTCGGGGATTTGCTTTGGGTTTCGCGTTCATTTGGCTCACAGAGAACCCGTCAACAATAACCCCATTGCTCACAAGGGCGCCTTTCGGGTTGCGTTTCTTCAGGGAGGACTTTCCTGGGCCTCTCAAAACAAACGCACGTTCCTTCGCCCTTTCAGACCAGTCCTTTGTCGCACAGTAAATTCGAAGCGATAAGTGTTGATTTTTGTTCACTGGAAATTTTGTCCACTGCTTCGTAATTAAGAAATAAACCACCTCCTTTGCTTTATTTCTTAACGCGACGTTTACTGGCATTAAACCTCGACCATCTTTTGCCAAAACACAGCGAATATCGTTATTTACAAACGCCCGTACGATTCCAAGATGGCCGTTTTCAGTTGCCTCGTGAACAGGTGTTTTCAGGCTATCAATGTGGCTGTCTTCGCTGCACCATTGGCGAGTCGGATGATCACCTACAGGCTCGTGAGGACGGATACCATTCCTTAAGAGATTCACTGCTAAATCTCCGTGTCCGAAATGCGCCGCCATGAAGAGGGCAACCTTCATTTGGTATCGCGAAACGGCCTCTTCCGGGAAAAGTTGTGCCATCACATTACCCGTATATCCCATGACGGCAAGTTTAAGAAAATCGTTCCACCCATCCCAAGTCTCCATGAAAACCTTATGCCCCACGTCCACACCGTAACTTTCCAGTCTGAAAGAGTCAAACATTTCTCGTCCATCTCTTGTCACAATACGATAGACACCAACTGGAATCCCAGTTTTCCGTGTCACTAATGTTTTCAGATCAGAAACTGACATATGAGCTATTTGTGGGTTGTTATAAAGATTGATGATTTTCTCGTTGTACGCACACTCGATGAACAACACGGGCTTGACCTCTTCTTGAAGGCTGACCTTGACAGTGACCCCGGGTCGAATTCCAAGGTCAGAGAAAATCCACGCGTCCTCTAGATTCGAACCTCCGTAGGTCAGCACCATAACCTTTTTGTCCTGTTGTCCCGACTCCTCTGGAATGTTCAGTATTTTCCATATCTGCTCTTTGATAACTTTAACCTTAACGCCTTCTGGTAACTCTAAAGGTACTCTCTCCCCTTCAAACAAACCAAATATCCTCATCGTGATACGCTGAACTCAAGTTAGGCTCCACAACTATACCACATTGGTTAGTCGTCTAACCTGAAAGAAAGCAGAGATTTAACAGTTCAATTAAATACGACTTAAGCAAAGTGTTATTATCTGGCTTTTCACAGGATGTTCTATGTCTTTATGAATAGCCCATCCTTTCTTCTCCTAACGGGTTTTCTATGACAGAATAAATTGCAGGGCATGTACATAAAGTGTCAGTCGACAAAAAATCTCGATGAGAGATTCAATGCTGCATTGAGCTCTACTAACCGTGTAATTAAATATTTTTACAATTACCAACTTTTATGTGTTCAATGAACTACTGTCCAATAATGTGTTGTCGTATGAACGCTGTGATACATATGGTATGTCAATTGTAACCTTAACTAGTCCAGTAGCCGCGTTTACAAAAGTGGAACATCACAGTCCAATTGCATGTTGTCATGCCGCGATATTCCTAGCCTGGTCCCCGCCTGAGACTCCCACAATGCATCATGCTATAGGAGATCCCGCTGTAGGAAAATTACACGATTAGAAGGGCTCAAACTCAGTAGCTATGTATGAAGTGTGACTCCTCCTTATATTTGTTCAAGAGGTTATCTTATCCCTATACATGTATCGTCGACTGCTAACGAATTGAACACAATTTTTATTGGTTAATAAATGTAATTCGTTGGTGTTCAATGCTTTGTTCAGTGATATTTAATTTTTATTGTGGGAGTCTACTTCAACAGTAAATATAAATCCACATTAAACCAATTACATTATCATTTATTGTTTTTCTCTGCTGGAAAAGATGATGTACCTCGTGGGGCAAGTAAAGGGGGACATTTCAATTAAAGGTAGGGACATACTGCCCATACACAAGAGACGAACGACATCTGGAAACTGCATCGGTCAATAACAGCAAATTAATGTTTGCTAAGATAATTTTCCCCACTAATTTTCCCACAATCTGATACCTCTTGAAGTTAGAGCCATCTGCCTAAGAACAGTTCGTTTCATGCTTATTCACACTGTCTTTACTTCGCAACGGAGGAACATTACTTTTCCGGCATAGCAAAACACTCAAAGTAGTTCCTAGCGGTGTATTATGGGCTGTTTACTCTTGTATAACCTCAACGTCATATTATTAAAATATCCTTGAGTATGGCGTTAAACAACAATCAGACAGCCAACAATCTTGTAATGTAGGCTTATGATGTAAATTAAGCCAAACAACAAATTTAGATCAAATATTTGCCAAACAGTGTAATCCCCCATGGCCTCCGACTCTAAAACTAATCAACCATGCATGCAATCCCAAAATCGGATCATCGATTCTGTAGCTTGGGAGGGCGCTTCGTTAAACGAACGATTTTGTTTTAATATAGGGTCCTGGATATTGCGATCCGAGTTATTCTATGGGCGTTATGCATTTATCTGGTTTAAGTCTCGTTAAAGCGCTTAATTGCCTAATTCGCTTTGAGTCCAGTTGGACAATCTCGGTATTTTGACACGCACCTGTCAAAAAGTAGACGCAATATGAACAGATCAAATGACAGGTAAATTGCATAGAGCTTATTTGATTTCTGTAAGGGTCTGCGGTTTGCTATATACGGTAACGTTACGCCAGAGAAATTTGATTTACACAAGGTCAAAGAGTACAAGGTCAACTTATTGAATGCTCAAAATGAAAATAAGAACTAAATGGATTTGTATTGACACAGACTTATGTCAAGAGCTGGTTAGGTACAAAGTGAACAGAAAGGCAAATATGTGTATATAAGGGTGCCTATTGGGTCTTTTATCACAGGGAATACCATTTGGCACTTAATTCAACTTGATACCTATTATAGATTTCATACTTTATATTATAACCATTTATATTTTATAGGCCTTAAACGGCAAATGTTTTAAAAATAACTTTTGCCTTCCTTTGCTTTTAATTTAATAAATTTTGGAAGTTTTTTTTTAATTTCGGAACTAAGATGAATATTTAAACCTAACTATTGAAGTCTAGTTATGACTGTAAAATACGCATAAAGGTAAATTTTACACAGATCCTAGAATGACCTTAGAAAACTTAGATAAGCGAAGAATGTAATTTAAAACAGTATAAATCATTATATACATTTTGAATACAATTAATCTTTAATCTCATTCATTGAAACCAGATTATATATATAGGGGCAAGGTCTACCTTTTTCGCGAAAAGGAAAAGGAAAAGTTTATTCTCTTACACGCAATCCATTTATTTTTTGGTCCCAATTGGTCTTAGCTCATCCAATTACCTTCAATTATCAACAAATTCCTCTAGAATCGTAATATGTTTGTTAAAATTTCGTAAGAAAAAACAAATGATACTGGATAATGAGTCTGTCGTGACTATTTAAATTGAAGGCCTAAGTTTTACACACAAATCAATAGTTTTAGATAGAGTAAAACAAAATCAAAAAATTCGCTGGACGAGTCCTATGTAAATCGGCAT
Source organism: Mopalia kennerleyi (assembly GCA_034783855.1). NCBI lineage: Eukaryota > Metazoa > Mollusca > Polyplacophora > Chitonida > Mopaliidae > Mopalia > Mopalia kennerleyi. The sequence continues at coordinate 3,696 of JAVFBX010073423.1, read as the reverse complement.
ATTGAAAAATCGCTCAGTGGGTCGTGGGTTCCATTCCCTGACTGGTCTTAACCAGCACAATTTTCTGAACTTAAATCTGTTCAAACTCAGCAAGTGTTTTCCCAACAGTAACAAAAACACGGTCTGTAATAATCACTTACAATATTTTTTGGTTCAGCGACCAATTACACCAAACTAGATACTATATCGCTACTTCACAAATTATATCTGAATGATTACAGAAGTTTATAACAACAACAAAAAAACACTTACTTTTTCAAACTTTAAGACACATTTCAGCTTTCGGTATAGAACGTGACACTCTCGCTATATTTTTGTACTTCCAATTAAACTTCCCTAGTTCTTGAGACGTTTAGGTGCCTGTCATAGTTATAAAATACTTTCCATTGGCAAAATCTAAAATTCTAATATATCAGTGGTGAAATTTTGTAAACTGGCTTTAAGGATATGCATATAGCTTTTAGGTCGCGTTAATGACACTGTGTATTTGTCCGTGACATGCCACACTCACCAAATCTTCTGTTGCCAGGCTAGCAGTTTTCGCTACGCAACAACGCGCCGAACAAAAGCGACCACCTTCGGTATTCGCGATCGCCAAAACAAGTGCACTTTCTTCGCGACTATTCAACTATGGCGTCCACGTGTTCCTGTACAAAAAGCCACTGGATCGCATTACCTTTTAACAATCCCGGGTAAACATTGGCTGTTGTATACTAAACACCCTCTAAAGTAATGCCAATTCACTGCTACCTGTTATTAGAAACATGGCCTCTTAGCAAAACAGGCAAACATGTTACCATTCTGCCGCGCAAACAGTAATCCATGATAATAAATTAAACGTCTTTATTGCCGAAATGTAAATAAAATCAAAATTAAATAAAGAGAGGATGATCTTGAAGATAGTTCTGAGATCGAAGAATTAATTCATATTTCCCTTCCCTTGTGGTGCATTCTTACAGTGCGATTTGTCGTACATGTAATTACGATTTCAGGCGACGTTCCTTATTTGCGGAACTTTAAATAGTCGACTGTGAATGACTTTTTCTGGACCAATCGCAATGTTGCAACCAGTGCGAAGTCCTCATTAGTCGTGACGACAAATCCTACTGTGAGAATGCATCGTTGCCGCATCAGTTAGTCAATTCAAACGACCTTCCACTCCGAAGTCCCCATATGTAGTACCATCTCAGAAATAATGGTTCTTCGAGGTACGTCCTTTAGAGAAAAGGATTATTCTGGAACCAGGATGGTTCTATATATATGGAACCATTACGACAAAAACTGTTCTTTGATATAAACCAAGTTTGTTTTGTTTGATTGTTTGATTGGGTTTTAACGTCGTACCCAAGGATATTTCACTTATATGACGACGGATCGTCCACTTCACAATGTTCCTTGCCTATTTTGGTGGAAAACCGGTAGGAAACCTCGTAAAAACGATCCCCGCGATTGCGAGCCACATCTTGTGACTCACTCACATACCTCAGGATCGACAGGCGGACTCGATCCCGTGAACGTTGGGCCTAAATAGAAGTAGGCTTTAGAAGGCGCAATCGCTAACCACTTAACCACGGCCGCAGGCCCTTGATACAAAAAGAAAGATATAAATACTTAAAACAGTTGCTGTTCCGCCGGAGCCATCACTGAATAACCTTTAAGTGTTCTATTAGAGCCACATTTCCCTGAGAGTGTACGGCACATCTCATCTCGGACACCTGAGAGTGCACGGCGCACCTCATCTCGGACACCTGAGAGTGCACGGCACATCTCATCTCGGACACCTGAGAGTGTACGGCACACCTCATCTAGGACACCTGAGAGTGCACGGCACACCTCATCTCGGACACCTGAGAGTGCACGACACACCTCGTCTCGGACACCTGAGAGTGCACGGCACACCTAATCTCGGACACCTGAGAGTGCACGGCACACCTTATCTCGGACGTCTCGTCGCCATAATGACATGTGTTTGTCTTAATATCAACTTATATAAACATATATAGCCCGCGCTGCGAAAGTATAGACAATTCAGGTCATATCTGATTTTGGTTCAGGACTTAATCTACTCTTAAACTAAATTTGTATCATCGGGTATATGAGTGAGTCACACGATAAGGCTCCAGCAATCGCGGGGCTAGTTTTTACGAGGTGTCCTAGAGGTTTCCAACGTTATTAGGCAAGGAACAGTGTAAAGTGACAATCCGTCGTCATATAAGTAGAATACCATTGAGTGCGACGAACATACAAACTAAACTAAATTTGTGCAGTCTAAAGCCGTATGGATTTCGCACAATCTAATTAAAATCAGATCTCAAAAACGCTCCCCGTCTTTTGTTTGTCGCTATATTGAGATCAAACGCAATCACTCTACTTATACTAGTAGGGGTGATTGAGGCTGATATGACTATTGCGATAGTCCCAACTAATATTGCGATAGTATTGCGATATTAAGGGACTATTGAAATACTATTGCGATATGTTTGTAAATTTTTTAAACACATCTAAAGTAGCCATTATGAAGAAAAATAATTATTTCAAACAAGTTATTATCAAACTTGTATATACGTGAGATTTCTTTATTTGTTTAACAAATCACAAATGCTTGTACTACATGTATATACTAAGTTGTTGGCACCCTTGTCTCTCTGCATAGAAAAGTATATATTAAAAAAAACATATGTTGTAAAAATATCAAGGCTTTAGAATAAACCGACTTATAGGTTCGGGGAACTTATCCAACTATCTAAACTAGCACATCTTTCGAAAAATGTCTCGAAAGTATGTTTACTAAAACAATTCATGTGTCTACAACTCATACGCTTAGGAAAATTACTCAACTATTGAAACTATCGATATTAATTTTGCATCCACTATTGGCGATAGTTATCGATATCCCGTGTGACTATCGATGTGTTACTATCGGATCACGGACTATTGCGATATATCGATAGTTCGGTGCATCGTTACACGTCTTATAGGCCTAATTTTCAATTCGGTCAAGTTTGCTGGGGTTCACGAGAGGCCACAGTTTCAGTTGTCTAATAAAAAAACAGATAACACGGGGCCAGGGTAAACACCAAATTCAGCCAAAACAAGCAGAAGTTGTCCGATTTTCTTCTGTGTTTATGTTTTAAGTCGCATGTAAATGGGGAAAATCGTATGCCACTCAAAGTTTATTATTTGAATGGTGTGTGTTGATTGTGAGTACATGTATCCGTCGGTCATGTTAACATACGCAATCGGGAAACGTCGGTTCGTCGGCGTAAATCTTCGGCTTTTACAAACCATGCAGAATTGAGAAGCAGTTCTGTGATTGGTCAATTTAAGAAACCAATCGACGTTGAAGTGGGGTGATTGCGTTAGATCTTAATATAGCGACAAACAAAACATTGGGAGCGTTTTGGGGATTTGAATTTAATTAGATTTGGATTTCGCATAGTTTGTATAAACGTGTGAATATAGTGCGCATACGGCGGTAAACAGGCTTTTTGCTAACAAAATACACGTTTTTCGGAGCATATTCATACCTCGACCACGGCCGAACGTAGTGCTTATACAACAGTTACGAGATTCTCGCGAGGTTTTGTATAGATTAAACTGTCCTCCTCATTCTAAACGGTATTCGCGGACCTACCTCGAGATTTCATACGGAGATTCCAGCTCTAAGGTATCACCGAGCCATCTTTTCGCTGATTA
>JAVFBX010073313.1:0-16808 GCA_034783855.1 Mopalia kennerleyi | reverse complement strand
TTATTTTATATGTTTCATCTGGAGGACCACAGGGAAGATCAATTTTATTTTGACTGTGTATATTTCCTCGTTAAATAAAGTTACTTATTATTATTATTATTAAAAGGGTGGACACAAAAGATAAGTAAATACTTGAATAAAGTGTAGACCCACTAATTATTGTGAATATCATTTCAGACCGCATTTTTTATGATTTTTTGTCTATCACTTACCATAACACCATATTACATTTTGTATCTCAGGAACCCCTTAATATGAAACTTGCTTTGAACAATCTCTGTATAATTTTTTCTCTGTTCTTCAACTTTTATTTTGATAACAAAGTTTCTATGCTGTACGTGCCTGTTTTGAATTGAAATTGTCAAAACTTAATATATAAAAGTGTGAAAAATGCTTGTCCAATCTGAGTCTAATGGGTCTAGCAGGAGGTCAATATTCCCAAATGGTTGATACCTAACAAATGTATAGAAATAGTCTTAATATTCATGCTGAACATATTTATGGATTACGCAAAAACACTGAACGGCTCCGGAAAAAAATCTGGAGAATACCAAACTGGCAGTGAGGTTTCTATAGATATCAGTCACCTGGAGAATTTCCCTGGTGACGTTAATCGAGAATAAATGAGCTGTCACTCTTAATAGATTTGTTTGTTTGTTTGATTGGGGCTTAACGTCGTACTCAAGGGTATTTCACTTATATGACGACGTGCCAGTCCAATGGGTGAAAGAAACCCCCCTCAACACCACTGGCAACAAACAAAGACAGGACGGGACAAACACAGACTATGACAGGATGAAATACAGACACCACAAACAGATCGGCTTCCTGTTCCCCTTTAGATCTGAGAGCACCAGGGCAACATAAAGCTCCCTCCAACCACCCGCCTCTTAATAGAATTCAGATGTTCGAAATCCACAAGTACGCCAAATTTTTTAATGAAATAAGTTGCAAATCGTTCAGTGAATGCTTGTGTACATGTAGCATTGTATTTGGTGAAAGATTAAATCCTGTCAGACTGAAAGCTCGATATTGTTATAAATATTCAATCCTCTTCAAAATTTAAAGTATTTATTCTGGATAAATGTTAATATTATTCGTGTCACCATCGTTGACGTGGAGATAATTGGAATAGTCTATCTGTTTCTCTACCACCATTTGTATCAGGCATTTGCTCATTATTTTCATAAAAAATCTGATTAGTAGATAAATGACCATCACTATATTGGCCATCTTAAGAAGAGTTATTTGGGATTGAGTCGTCATTATCCGCCGCAGACCGTCCCGAAGGTAGTTTCCCCTGCCTATGTCACAGCTCAAATGAATTGTGTGAAAAGTTAGTGAATAAAACAAATTTTAAGCATCAGAAAAACACAGGACTTATGTTACAGATAGTTTATAGTATTTTAATTGTAATCCTGTCAATTTCAATCGGATTTAAAACCATTTGGAAATACCTATGGGTATCTGAAAAAGATTATAATGTAATTTTCAATGTAGAAGAACAATTTAAAAATTTTGAAATGCTGGCCATTCCATGGTGCCTTGTGCACATCTTAGTAGCTGGATTTTGATCACACATTACTGATGTATGAAGGTGTCTATAAACATTCCCATGCTCATCCTGTGTGGATAGGAAATCAAGTTTAGGGTTATGGTTTACATCTACAATATAAAGGGTTCTATTGATATAACAGCTACATAACCATGAATTGGACATGTAGTACATTAACTCATACAAGGAAGTTAATTTAAATAACGGATATTTTTTCCCCCATACAATTTATACTGCATACATACATGTAATTTCTATTGATAAGTACCATTGGCCTTTACTGATAATATAAAGAAATTGTTCACTTCAGAAATTTGGATTACCTTAAGTACAATGAAAAACCTAACCAGTCAACAGGTGCCATGTAGACAACATATAACCTTAAAGGGAAAGACAACTGTTTTTCAACCTAACTTATTATTTTTATTGCGTATTTTCAAAGACAAACATGTGTATTGCACGTGCATTCGAGTAAGCATAGCCGTAAATTTAAGAGGCGGGACTGAAAATGGGGGATTTTATTTTACAACCTGCAAATGGTGTCTGCCAGGGGTAGAATTAAAAGAGAAAAGTTGGGTGCACCCAGGCCACTCGAATACTTTATTAATGGTCTTGAGAAAATATTCTGGGTGCACAAGGATAAATCTAGGTGCACAAAAGGTAAATCTGGATGCACTGGTGCACCTACATGTATGCACCCACTATTTCTAACCCTGGTGTCTGCACTGTTCGAAACGACCGTGGCTGACCTGCACTTGGGCAATCGCATCACATAAACTATAAATGAACCTTTGACATCTGCCGGCGTGTTCGTGTAATAAAAAAATCATCATCTAATTTCTTTCGATCCATTCAAACTTGATGTGTTTTTTCATGGATCTAGACTAATTGTTCGATGTTTACTCGAGTTAAACCGAATTTGTTTCACTCTTATATCATACGTCGATTAAATAAATATTGCATTTCAACCGGCACTGTTTTCTGTTCCGCGGGTGGTGATCAGTCTGATGTTCCCTTTACACTGACCCAGATGTGTCTTGTACCAATGCGCGCTACTCGTTCTCTCTTGACAGCGAAGCGAAAATATATATTGATTTCTGATTAAAATTGCTACAAAAAAGCATTTACAGGATAAATGGAATATCAAATTCGTGACCCGGATATCAAATTTATGAAACTCAGGTTGTTATTTTCATTTATTCCTCCCCGGAGGCTCGGAATAAATGAAAATTACTACCCTCGTTTCATCAATTTGATATCTCCGGGTCACTCATTAGATATCCTCTATATACCTGTGTGTAATAGTTTGTAATAATTGTGTCTAATGACTAAACAAACATCTATTTGTGAGTTAAAGCGTTATGTAATACTTGTGTGTTTCAGAGTATTCAACAGATGTTGTGGTGGAACAGAGGCTCTCTGAGATGAAAGAGAGGCTGCAGTTTGCTGAGAATTTAAACCGAATTCGGGAAAATGATCTGAAGGTGCTCCAAAGTCAGTTTAAGTTCATGGTGAATTCACAGAGTCATGCAGAGAATGGCAGGTTAGCTTTTGTGAAACCCTAGTATTTCCTTAATTAATTTTGTGAATAGGTTAAACTGTGCAGCAATCAGTATGGCTTTACTGGTTAAATATGGTACATTCACCGTAAAGTTCAATTCTAACTTAAATTTTGAGTACTTCACGGTAAGAGTACCCTTAAAAAATGAAGAAACTGATTTATAGAAAATAGTGAAGATGAAGAGGATTTACACATATATAGAATGGGGAAAAAAATTCAAAACTGCACCTTTCTGAAATAGACTTGTTCATGCATTTTGTTTCTGGTTGCTGAAGGCTATGTATGATCCAATTATTCCTGTTATAAACTTGGTGTTAATCACCATTGTCTTTGTGAAAAGCTATAGGGCTTATAAATATTGTTCAAACTATCACAAATGGTCAAAATAAGGATCAATTTTTTGCAAAGACAGGATGTGAAGGAGTCCTTATAGACACAGGCTGTTCCCCCATTCTTCAGGTCTGTCTCTGAAGTTTTGGCAGGTGGTTGGAGGGAGCTTCATGTTGCCCTGGTGCTCTCAGAGCTAAAGGGGAAGAGGAAGCTGATCAGTTTGTGGTGTCTGTATTAAGAAACATCATCTGTCCTTACATTGTGATGTTGTGTACATTAATGGCACAAACTTCCAAACTTTGAATGCAGCTTACTACATGTTTGTAAAGACATACATGTAGATGGGACTGCCTTTCATTTAGTTCGGTAAACCATATTCTCATCATTGCTTAGTTTTACAGTTTTCACAGCTCTATGTGTTGTGAACCTGATAACTTGACAATAAATTCAAGGATCACCATTTAATTAAAATTCAAGCTCCCCCCTATCAAGATGACAGCACATTTCTCCAAATGACACAAAACATTATGACCGATATAGAATTTATAATATTCTGTACAGGTTGTGAACACAATGACTTTAGAATAGAGTAAGTTTACAATAATCATATCGGTACATGTAGGTTCCTCCAGTTATTAAAGCCAATGAATGGGATTGCATTTCACAAAATTTTCCTTAACCGTGTGAGCCCATTTGCTTAATTGTTCAATGGTCATTTCTGTATGCTGTGACTTGTAGATAAATAAGTCAATTTAACTTAAAATAATTTTGAACCAGAAGAACACACAAAACATCTGTACAGTAACTCACCTCTGACTAAAAAAATTGCTGGTTCGTATCTCAGCACACTTTTATCAAACTACATAAAAATAATTTTTTTTGTCATAGTTGTCGAATCTAATGCGAGATTAACATTGGACGACGTCATTTACGACAAGAGTTTGTCTTGGGAAGTTTTATGAAAGTGTGCCCTGATTGCTCTCTATTCAATCAAAGGCAACTTAAATAAATAAATCAGAATTGTTATTTTTATTTTCAGTCATACTTCATCTAATGGGTCTATGGTACGAGACATGCAGCAAGCCTTACAAGAATACAGTCGAAACCCACATTACAGCCGTCTTTATATACCAAGTCTCTTTAGTTTCTTGCCTCACTTAGTTAATGAACCTGGTAGTATTGAACCAGCCTTCAAAATATCACAAAACCGGGTCGGTGGTGAGTAAAACTCCATGAACTTGGTTTTTATCTGTCCCCTTATTGTTTCAATTATCAGAAGTCCATTTCTGTATGTTAATTTGAAAACTTGTTCTGGAATTTGAATCAGAATTAGTCGCTTGGTCCAGGAATTGATTTTGGTGTGTGTCGACCTACAGGTGACGCCAGGTGGGCAAACTCTAAATTTGGTTTCTGTATGTTTACTTAAAAACTTCTGGTGGAATTCAAATCAAACTGTATATGATTGTTCCATGTGGCAAGACGTCTCTTGGTATTAGTTTATTGTATGTCGGACTACAGGGGGTGCCACCTGGTGGCAAAATCTATTACATTTATGTATGTTTATTTGAAAACTTCTCATAGAATTAGAACCAAACTTAGTTAGTGTGATTGTTCCATTTGACAAGACAGTTGAGATACTCCATGTGTCAAGATGTCATGTAATTATTTTGTTTGGTGTATTTTGTCAACTTGAAATCTCTTTTCAACTTTTTCATTCCCGACATTAACTTGAAAGCTGCTTATGAAATTCAGATTACAACTGAGTTAATATGAGTGTTCCATTGGACAAGACATAGTTAAGATATTTCATGTGTCAAGATGTCGTGTCGGATTTTGTTTGGTGTATTCTTGTTTAGACATGCAGTCACCTGGTTGATTCTATTCAAACTTGATTTTAATATTCCATGTGGCATGATTTCTTGGGGCATATATTGCGACTCGCTTGAGATCTTTTTAAAAATTGATCTGGGGTCAAGAGATTTAGCTAGAAATTTGGTAAATGTTTTTTATATGTTCAGTTTTGTACATTGTGATATTTCACAGGATAAGTGGTATGGATGCAAATAACATGGGATTATGTTGAACAAAGGTCAATTTTACTTTTCTAAAGAAAACAAAGATAAAGATACATCTGTCTCTCACTGCAATGCTAGTGTTGGACCAAAACATATCGGACAATGTTATATTTGAGATGTACTATAGGGCGACTGACAGCATACATGTTACTACAACATCAATGCCTACATGAAAATAGTCACAGTTGCCTGTCGACTGTAATGTAGTTTTTTTATTGTATTTTTGTTCACAAGCCTACTATTTCATGAAAGACGAACATTAGTTTTTACCTTAAAAAAATATTGTATGACCCATTTGCGAATTCTTTCCTATGTTTAAAACAATAGCCAAGCGTGATTGGTACATGTATGTCATTCATAAGCCTAACAGTTTATCAGGGGTAGAATTGTTTGAAATGAACAGCTGGACATTTGTCCTATAGCTTCAGAAAGTGCCCTTCACAGGATCGAGTCCGTCGACCCTCCAATGTATTGGTGATCTCACGAAGTGGCTTCCAAACGCAGGTGTGGTTTTGACAAGGTTTCCTCTCGGTTTTTCACCGTAATTAGGCAAGGAACAGTGTGAAGTGAACAATCCGTCATCATATAAGTGAAATACCCTTGAATACTATGTTTAAACCCCAATCAAACAATCAAATCTAAATGTCCATCCACAATATGTTCTTATTTGATTAAAGTTACAAATAGAAAATTAGTCATATTTTAGGCTAATTTAAAAAATAAAATAAAAAATTGACTTTTTATCACTATCCTATACCTCAGTCAGACCATTCAAGATGATACTCAGCCTTAAACATGTGCTTGTTGTTGTTGTTGTAAGCGGAGACTACAGCAGACCACTCATGTGAGGGGTTTATCTAGCTTCTTTTTTTTTTCCAACTTAATTATCTCTGATTTCATTTACAGTCTTCCTTTTCTTTTAGTGAGTGTAAAATGAAACTTCGCGATACCCGCCATGTAAGCGGTACGATAACGACTCATTACCTTATTCCCATACTCCATACATGGAACTGTCGCAATGTTAAAACATTAAGAGTGAATCTGAGCGGAAGAAGTTTCACAGTTTGAGCCCTGGGTTAGCTATTTATACACCTGGCTTTGTACCATTATCCATCAACTCGATTGTCATTATTTTTTTGTGCTGAAATCATATAGCCATCCCTTACAATGTGATATGTGGGCATACCTTTTAGCCGTTCATGCGAGAACATGGATCAGATCTTGACTACATATCTAGCCCCATCTTTTATCACTATACACTAATATTTTAAACTGAGTATTGGGAGGCAGCTTCCTGTTGCCCTGGTGCTTTTAGAGCTAAGGGACAACATAAAGCTGATCTGTTTCTGATGTTTTTGTATTATGTCCTGTGATTATGCTGTATTTGTCCCGTCTTGTCTTTGTTTGTTGCCAGGGGTGTTGAAGGTGGTTTCCTCAACCAAAAGTAATTTCATATTCCATATCAAGCTATTGAAAAATTATCATATTTTTCCTAAATTAAAAACCAAATTTTGTTTATAAGCATTTGATCAGCCACGCTTTAAAGTAAACATTTTATAACAATTAATGGGGATATTGCTGCCGTTCAGCACCAGGTGTTGCTGAATGCAATGCAGTCCCAGCAATTATTTTCATGAAAAAAGTGTAAAAGTATTTTTTTGTGATAGAATTACAATCGAAGAGAAAAGTATGTTAAATGCATAGTGCATATTTACCGGTACTGTAAATATTTGCTACTGCAATACTAAATACATAATATATGTGTTATAAGAACACTCTTACCTTCCTAGACTAAAAACTTTTATATTTCAAATTTGTTACATTGACTTATTGATTTTGTTGGTATATATAAGGGCTGTCACATTTCAACTCTTCTTTAATTCGGATATGATTTTCTATTATTTTTTTTGATTCTCGATTCTTTCAATTCGATTTAGTGATCCAAAAAAGCAGGCTATAGATATGCGTCAGTAGGCCTATACAACGTATGCAATATTAGACTAAAGGGTGTTCTGTCAGTGATTGGTAGCAATAGCCGGTACTAAACTAGTAAAAATACAAGTGCACTATGCTTCAATAGTTGGACTTTCAAATGTGCGTAGAAAATAGTTGTCAGTAGTAAATAACATGAAAGCCTCATGTTCTGAAATCAACTCTCTGCAAACAGGTTTTATGAATAGCAGCCATGCAGTTATTTTATAACACCCTTTCTGTGGGGAACACCACAGCAGAGCTCGCAGGAAGAGTTTGCAGTTGTAATATTTAAACACTTGCTGAAACCCATATTGAAACGAAAGTTTGATTAAATATTTTTTGATATAAAAGAAAAGCGCCGATATATTGAAAGAAGTTTTTATTTGTGAAACTAAATGATCGTTCAACTGTCATGTACAAAATGTTGATATATATTCAATGTAGCTTGAAGTAGACATACTGTATATTACTGTATACAAAGCAGGTCTGTTGTAGTGTTTGAGTTTTTTTATATTGGAAGAAAACACAGCATAAATATACTTTTGATCTGAGTAAATTATATGAAACATCCGCATATTTCTACGAATTTATTAAGCAGTTTTAAACTCGTAATATGAGCTCATATACAAGACATAATGTAGTAAGATCGCGCAGAATTTTGCCTGAAATGGCTTGAAAGCAAGTGTTTTATAACAAAACTGACGTCCCTATTTAACAAATCGATCCGATTCACAATTTGAGTATACTGAATCCTGAACCAAATCGAGAGGTGTGAATTGCGATTAATTTTTATTAATCGTGAAAACCCTATAATTAATGTATGCAAAAATCTTCTTCACAGGTAGCCAGGTTTAGTTAGTTAATCATGCACATTTTGTATCCATTTGTGAATTGGCCAGATGCGACTAACATCATGCATTTTTATACCACAAAAGAACCGATAGATTTTAAAAAAATTATTTGAATTGAAAAGCCTGTTGAATTCCTGTTGCATGAACAGCTTTACTCAGTTTCATAAAATACATGGTTTATTTCACAATACATGTATTATATTCATTATTTTATCTCACTTTCAAATTGTTTACGTTTAACAGAAAATTGCAAAAAAAAAAATGATGACTGATCGTTTTTTGGTTAAATATATGGTAAATTCCATCGGACGATACATTTAGGTTTATATATCATGATCAATTAATATATAAAATAATTCAGTAATAGAGGACTGAAATCAAAATAAAATCACTTAAATAATGCTGTCACCGGGTGGATTCTTTTCAAACTTGAGTTTATTATTCCATTCGGCAAGATTTCTTCGGGCATACATGTATATTGCGACTAATTTGAGCTCTTGTTCCTTTTTTTAACTAGCAACGAACATCTACTTTCTCTGCAGTTGAAATATAATATGTATGGTCAATAAACTTCATTTGGCAGTTGTCGTATTGAATCAAATTTGAACACAAGATAAATTGAGAGAAACAAGTTTTTGAATTGTGTGAAGGTTGATTAATGTCAATGGACTCAGCACGGTAAGAAAAGCAAATCTCAATACTAGAAAGAAGTAAATGTTATTAAATTCTGTTAAAAAGCTATGCTGTAGCTTAAAATCAACTGTATTTTTCCTGTGTATTTTAGCCGCTCGCTATTTTTTAACTGCTATTCTCCATACTTCCATACTGAAGAGTCAACTTCTCGAGAAAAGGTGTGTCCTGACATGAAACTCTATTACACACCTTGTCACACTTAGGCCATATTTCTGGTCAAACAAGGAGGAGTTATCCCTCATAGTTTGAGTAATCGGTAGTCTGCAGCAGCGTGTAGCACGATGCCTTATATCCCTCTGATATAGGTCCGAACATTGAAATATATGGACGTCCCATTTAATAAGATCTGGACAACCAGTAACATAGCGCTGTGACAGATAACCAAGAATACGCATATTTAGAGTCCGTGCTCGAAAAGAAAATTATCTTTCTCTGCCGTTTAACATGATATTCCGACAGAGACTATACACTGTTTGAAAGTGACAGATGTATTTGATTGGTCTCTTCGTTTTTTTCAATTCGCCTAATAGTCTGACCGCCGAAAAGGGGTAAGTGTGGCAAGGCTTATGACGAAACATAGACTCTATAAGATACACCCAGGCCATGTTTTATTGCACTTCTTCTATTTGCTGGTCTGTGGCTAACGTCTCCCCAAATATTGGTGGAAATTAATGCGCGATTTCCTGGCATACCGTAAGAGAGTTGTCTTAGTCGCGTCAACTATAAAAAGTCTCCCGAGAATACGATTGCAGTCAGTCATGACAAACATGTCAGTTTATCTGGTCTATTTACAGAACAAATTCTAAAACAGAACGAATTAAAAGACACATTTAGGTAGCGGTTAATTTCCGTTTTAATTGGCAATATATTGATATTAAATTTTGGTTAAATAACTATCTATGACAAACGTCAGATAAGCGTGAAGTGTGTCATTCACCTGTCAATTACAAGTTAATATGGCTTCAACAAACCATCGTCTTCATTCCTTCCATTCGATTGAGAGCCGCATAATTTAAGGCAATGACTGCCACAATGAATTAGTCTGAGTACGCCATTAAGTTGAAGGTGAGGTATGCGATCGTTGGCATGCGATTACACACGACACTTGTGAGTTACTCATAAGTCGACATACGTCGAGATAATGTTTAGCGTACCGTAGGCCTACCCAAACATTTTTTCTAGCCTATATGAGTAACGCGCTATATGACACGTGATCGTCAGTGATGAGTTTCTGCGCTATATCCATAGGCCTACCTTAGTCTACCGTTGGACATAAGTTGTGAGCGCCGATAACACGCTAATCATTCCTTGGAATAAGTTATCGAAACCTTCTATATAAGATATTATCACGATATGTATACGCCCAACTTGTAATGAATACGTACAAAATTTAAAAAGAAAACATCGATAGTTAAGCGTATGCCAGCTTTTTAGAATAGTTTTGATTATTCGGCATACGCTGGCTAAATCGCTATGGTGTGATAGAGCCATAACGTACCGTAGCCGAAATATTTTGATTTGATTTGATTTATTTCAATCCAATACAGGCCCAAGGACCCACTTACAGGACAGATAACAATAATAACAGAGATAAATAACAGCAGTAAATTGAAAGATAAAAGTACATATACATATAAATGATAATCTTGTAACAGCAAATAAAACAGTAGGAAAAAAAGCAGTATCGCATTAGATATTTTTAGACATTAAAATAAGATTTTCCTGATTTTTAAAACTGATATATGTGGTAGATATATGATATTTGATATATGCGGCAGATATATATTGGCTGTTTGTCTGTTGTATTTTGATTATCGACAGATTTTTATTAGCTGTTTGTCTGGTATATCATGGTTATCGACAAATATATATTGGCTTTTTGTCCTCTATATCTTGGTTATCAACATATGTACATTGGTTGTTTGTCCGCTCACTCTTGGTTATGACAGATGTGCACCTTCAAATAGCGGGCACCTGTTTCGAGGTGACAACTACCTTTGTTATCGGCAGATATACATACTGTTTGACACGACACGTTGGATAGCTAAACACTTGATAAGAAAAAGAACCAACCGTATTAAATTAAGGAAAAATATCCATCAGACATTGCCAACAGAAAAATGTTTTATGCGAAGCACGTAGTTCGTTTTGGTCCCTTGATGATTGTACGCTTAACGAAGCTTCGGAAGACTAAATATCTCAGACATTGAAACTGTAATTTAATTCAAAGTTAGACTTAATCTAGAAAGAATTGCGCTCGACGATTCGCGTCTGACTTACAACGGCCGTGTGTACTAGATGACCCAACAAATAATGGCAATATAACTTATATTATTACACAATGCATTGTGACAAAAAATGACGCTGGATTTACCGTCTTCATGGTCTGAAAGTGATAATTCAATTGGAAATCAATGAGGCACGAGTTGAACTTCACCGTGGTTGATTCATTACTGTTTGATGCCATATTGAGAGTCATTTCAGCTAAGGTGAACACTCGTCAATCTATAGCACCATTAAGGCTGTGCATTAAGGAGAGAAATCAATGGAGATGATATGGAATGACATAAATGGATAAAAATGTCACTAAACTACAATTTCACATGATATTTAAAGCTGGAGAATAAGTCTTTGAAATACATAAACCGATAGGCTTCGTTTCGCTCCATAGCTCCTAGAGCACCAGCTTATCCCAAACCGCCAGTATAACGGTCGGCTAAAGACGTTGATTGGTTATTAGGTCAAGGGCCATTAAAGTAGCCTTCGCTCTAGTACAGAGCATCAATAGCTATTGGAAATCGCTGAAAAAAGAAGATTTTCACAAACGGAGCGGACATTTCCCTGCCTCTTTTGACCCAAGGCAGAGAAGGCGGAAATGATGGACGATTTCTAAATATAGACCAGTTTTTATGTCTTTCAGAAAATGAATATTGACAGTGTTTTTTGTACTTTGAGATAACACTTTGTTACCTTGAACAGATTCTAGTTCACAAAATGTTGCAGGTTAAAACACGTCCGGGAATTGAACCCACGACCCTCAGAGCTAGGATCCCATTCGGCAGCAGTAAAGTCTGGCATCCTATACCACTCAGCTAACCGGCCTTCTGCCTGGCAATACTTTCTTCTAAATAGATGCCATCATTTGATAGAATTTATATTTTCATTCGTAGCCAAAGTCGCCGCATTTTTCAAATGCTGGACCAAAAACGGTACAAATGTGAGCAAGGCTTGTATTTAACTGACCTTTGGAGGCACTGTGTATTAGAGGCAGTTGTGACAGTGCTGTCGTAAATAATAAAATATACAAATTAATATAAACTAACTAAAATACTAGATATGAATGTGACAGTCTCGCCAAAGTCATCGTTAATATAGAGTAATTTAAAAATACAAAAAATAAAGTGGGAATACTGGAAACCCCAATAACCACGTGCTCACACAATATGTTTTCCAAATCTTTCAATTACAACCTCCAATAAAGGTTAACAAAAATGGGAATTTTTTCTCCTAACCGGAAACAATTAACGTTAAAATCCACAGACTCGGAGTTTGCTCTGCTTGAGAAAAGTGTAATGCCTTATTGGGAAAGGACATGGATAACCGACAACCCCTCATTCAAGCCAAGGACATGGCCGCGGGCGAGGTAGCTCTCTGGCAGACATTACTCAATTGGAATATTCTTTTGATGTTACCCCATAGGAGACATTATAGTTGATCGCCCCAACAAAATCAACGTTCATATTCATACTTTCCACTATCGCCCCAACCACTCTCTTGAATGTGTATCGAATTTAGCGGACTCGGCGAGCTCTGAAGAGAAACCTGGCTGGTCGGATTCGTGTTCGTCATATCTACAACAAGGTACATAGTCAGTCATCATCACTACAGTTAAAATTGACCAATTTCATAATCTTCATATTAACGGATGTGACCCTTCTTGTTCAATATAAAGTTTTATATAATTCTCATTTTGTGCGTGTGTCTTTCCGTACTTTTCTAATACAGATCTACATTGTTTATACTCTAGTATTGAAGCATATTCTGATCTCACTGTCGACAATAAAACGCTTTCTGACAAGTGTATGCCGACCCCTGTTGATTAGTGGTCATTTTCCCATCAGCCCTAATCGCCTCTCTTCAGAGTGGTTTCAGACAGTTCCAATGTGGACATTCCACAAAGTAGATTGGCAATCATTCGAAATGGTGTACAAATACAAGCTCGACTCTCGAAACTGTTACAGGTATTCAATACCTTCTAGGAAACCTCGAAAAACCATAAGAAAACACTGGCATAGTAAAAATTGGAAAACATTATAACTGATAATAAAAGACGAAAGTTCGTATTAATTAACTCCATCTGCTAGATTGTCAGATCCAAGTGTGCTACACTAGAGCTAGATTTATACAATATTGAGAAATGGAAAACTCGTTTGGAATGTTGCAATGCAAAACGAAAGATATAAACAACGTCCTCATAGCCCTAGTAAAGGATATGTTTTGGGCTGACATGTGAAAATATGGAGCTATCATTTATCCCCACAAAAATCTCTTAAATCCCTATCGATACATTTAAGTGTCGAGCATCGACTTAAATGGCAACCTCTCCGTTTTATTAGATTTCTCTCGTTATGTGGAATACGGTCCACGGCTCGGCACAGAGTAACTAGATTCCCATACCAGGGTCTCAGTCTGAGTATTGAAGCGTCCCTAACATCTCCTGTCAAGAGCCATTATGTCGAAGCAAACAAGCCGTCCTTATATATGCTATTGATGAACAATGCTTACTCTCACATTCTGTTCTCAATGTAATGCCTAAAACTGTAACTGTGTATACCAAGTTTTTGAATGCAGTGTTAGTCATTAGTTTAATCGCCTAATCCGGATTTTGTTTATACCAACACACCGGTATGTTTCCGTATTAATAATTCATCTTGAGTGTTTCCAATCTCCAAATTCTATTTTATCCTCTAAAAAGACAAAAAATAAATCGGAAACATGTCTGCTCTTTTTCTTATGATGAAGCCAAGGATATTCCACTTGCTTGAGACTGGTCATTTAAACACAGAAGTTGGCTTCTGTATCAACTGTAATATTAACCAATAAAGTAAGACAAACTGTAAAGATAGCATTACAGCTAACACTGAAATGACGTCATACCTTACACGGCGATATTTTAGCATGGAAGTTCTGTTCAGCTGTATATATAGTCATCTGGGTATTACTGGGAATGGCACACAAGAACAGGCCCAATATTTATATGATAAAGTCCAATGTATCTAATTACTTTTTCAAACTTAACGTGCGCGGAACTCCAGAATAAAGTCGGTGACATATATACACAAAAAATACATACTCTATTGAACATCTAGGATTGACCCAGGGTTTCGTATGTATACAACGTTTATACCCTATAGGCATGTCATCCACAATTCTCAGTATGACGTAGAATTAAAAGGTTTCGAAAGGAAACATTTTAAGCGATATATGAACATTGTCTTTACCATAATTATCCACTGCTGTGTAACTCAGAATTTTGACTTGGCTCTTCTCTTCAGTTTGACAGATTAAAAGGGGACTCCAGTATATGTTGTTTAACGTAGAAATACTGCAGTCATTTATTGAAGAATGAATTTCGTACAGCCTTTGAAAATGAGGTCGTGGCCTTCGTATATCAATAGCAGAAAAGTAAGAAACTTTCGTGTACGGTTCGTGAAGATTTGAATTTCAATACCAAACACACTATTGAATTGGGCGTTTCACATTTCTAGTTAATGGACTTATCATTGATGAGCAACATTGATACTTTATCAATGTTGCTCATTTGAGTGGTGGAAAGGACAACCCTAATCGGACTGTTCAGAAGTTCTCTTTTCTCTCTTGTTGGTGAACACAAATTCAAATATGACCGAATTGTAAACTGTCACATATGTGGCGTTGAACATTAAGCCATAAATGAGTGAATCAATCGAAAACAATTGTCTAGCTTTCTAAAACATTCTAAAAAACATATGCCTTCAAATGATTAATGTATGTTCTGCTAGTCACATGGTTAAGAGCTTACTGGAAGCATCCCTTGGGACACTTTTGAGACACGATCATCAATAACAAAATATAGTAGAGTTATATTGCTTGAAGCCATCTAGGAATCGTAACGTCTCAGATAGCCCACACCTGATACCCCCTGTCACTAGTTATTCTATAGATTAAGACCAACTGACAACAATGATAATATGGCGACTGACATATGTTATAAATATTTCTTATATAAAAATAACATATAATGCAAAGCGTCTGTTAAGAATAGTGCATTGACTAGAGAAGAAATGGTCTACTCCTCGTGTGGAGCAACGTGCTTAGACAAATTGTTGTAAAACGGTTATTTGTCATATGTGTTGTATGACCGTGACATATATCGTAATGGATTTGACCAACTGAAAATTCATTATTTTGTTTGACCGAAGTCTAGGTCAGTCTTATATACAATATGTGGTTTGGATTCAGAGCACCTGGCACTCACTCAGTACAGCAATAGCATCGGCAAAGAGGAGAACATGAAATAAGATATGAGACAAGATATATTGCAAACATGATTCGAGTTTATGAAATCCAGTTGCACCTGCGATATGCCAGAATAACAAAGTAATTTATTATCGGCGCTGATCTCTAACAATTCATTTAAAAAAAACACCTGTCATCGTTTGATATTAAATGTTTATTTAAAATACATGTTTAATCTGAGGTTTGATTACAACACGAGCAGTCCCATTCAGACAAAAGCGTACCGTATTTGAATAACAGATAACAACGTAAGTAAAACGTATATCCCTAACATGGGTCATTTATTTAGTAAAAACGTCGATGACAATCCTGATGGTCGTTAAGATCGACTTGCTTGTGTGTTTGTTTGTATGTATGGAATTGCGTGCCTGTTGGTTATTATGGAAGTGCTTGTATATTTAAGTATGGGATTACTTGTCGCTTTTCTAGTTAAGACTTGCTTGTGTGTTTGTAGGCAGACTTACTTCTATGGACTTGTGCTAGTATGGACATGCTTGCCTGTTTTGTAAGTTGGGACTCGTTTGTTATTATGGACTTGTTTGTCTGATTGCTTGTATGGACATGTTTGTGAGTAAGATTGTTAGGTAAAATATGCTTGCCTGTGTTTTAGTATGAATTTTTATTGTTAGTATGGATATGCTTGTAAGTATTGGTTTGCGTATCTATTTGTAAGTATTGGTTTGCGTATCAGTTTGTAAGTATTGGTTTGCGTATCTATTTGTAAGTATTGGTTTGCGAATCTGTTTGTAAGTATTGGTTTGCGTATCTGATTGTAAGTATTGGTTTGCGTATCTGTTTGTAAGTATTGGTTTGCGTATATGTTTGTAAGTATTGGTTTGCCTATCTGTTTGTAAGTATTGGTTTGCCTATCTGTTTGTAAGTATTGGTTTGCCTATCTGTTTGTAAGTATTGGTCTGCGTATCTGTTTGTAAGTATTGGTTTGCGTATCTGTTAGTATGTATTGGTTTGTGTATCTGTTTGTAAGTATTAGTTTACCTATTTGTTTGTAAGTATTGGTTTGCCTATCTGTTTGTAAGTATTGGTTTGCGTGTCCGTTTGTAAGTATTGGTTTGTGTATCTGTTTCTAAGTATTGGTTTGCCTATCTGTTTGTATGTATTGGTTTGTGTATCTGTTTGTAAGCATTGGTTTGTGTATCTGTTTGTAAGTATTGGTTTACCTTTCTGTTTGTAAGTATTGGTTTGCCTATCTG
>JAVFBX010073203.1:0-16810 GCA_034783855.1 Mopalia kennerleyi | reverse complement strand
TTCTTACCAAACAAACTGAAAGATTTCGACTTTCGGCTGCAAACAAAAAATCAAATTAATTCAGAAATGCAGGAACAACTTGTTAGCCAGCAGATATGTACGGGATGGATAGAAGTCATTTTTAGTAGCCGTTATTCAGTCTCTAGGATTGAATAAAAACTCACTATTTCACATATGATAATTTTAACACTTCATAGAAATTCAATTTTCATTTAATGAAGAAAAAACAAACAAACACCAACATAGTGCCAGTGTTGTTCTTTCAAGGTTATGAAGTGTCTAATTAACTAAAATCCCTGCAATACACCATATTATCTTTTAGAGCTTGACAATCAAAGATGATTTGATTTCAGTCTCTTGTTTTTTTGTTGGAGGAAAAAAAAAATCAGTTTTGATTGACCAATTATTAGGATTTGACATTTTCTAGTTGTCTACATACATGAATAGTTCTACTGGGAACTTACTTTGTTTTCTTCTGAAGGTTTTCCATACATTTCTTGACATACTGGTTATAATAATCAATTTGTTCCTGATAAAATGTTCTCTTTTCGTTCAAACTCTTCAGTGTTGATCGTAGTTTGATCAATTCTTGTTTCCTGTTGTTTCTATAGCGACGCTGGTTACGGACATCCTAAAAAAAACAGAAAAGACCAATATTTTATTTATGATTGACAGGTGTTGTATTGCCCTGGGTCTGTTCCCTTGAAGCACGATTAAACTAAATCAGCTATTAGATGACATGTCATGTGGGAGGTCTTATCCACCCAAAGCAATAAGGCTGGTATTATCAGCAACTGGGCACTAATAAAGGGTTAACCTACCTGATTGTAAAAGTGCCAACAATCCTGTTATTCAGTTAAGTTTAGCAGGAAATTCCTTGTGTTGTCTCTTTCCAAAACACGTACCTGTAGATTTCATTTTATTCTAACAGAGTAAAAAATTAAATACAACACCTGATATAGATTAATTAGTATTATTCTAATTTTTAAAATGCGTGGGTGGGACCTACCTGTACTATCATATTGACCAAATCTTGATAATTATTTTGCTTTGAAACAACATTGGCTCCCTCCAGACTTTCTAAATTCTTTGAGATTTTCTCTTTCATGACTTCAAGTGGCATCCTAGAGGAATAAAACAAATGTACATGAAAAACTAATAATGAACAAAAATATGTACCTAACTAAGATTTTCAATTCTTCAATTGAGGCCAAATTTCATCATATCTGTCTGCATAACAGTGGTTCCAGTATTGATTGATTTGTGATTTACGCTGTACTCAAGGGTATTTCACTTTTTGACAGTGTATTCAAACAGTATTTTACAACAAACATGAAAACATGTGCATACATGTGCATACAAACACAATTATAGACCTATGTAACTGTTTAACATGTATATGGACCAAGTGTCTGTAATAAAGTTATAAATAAATAAATAAAATAAATATTTAAGTGTCCCTAGTCTGGACTGCCACCAATCCTCACCTGTATGAAGCACATAAAGGGGGGTGGGGGGCGATATCTGAGGCCTCATTAATTAATTGGTGCGCAGTCTCCAGTGACCTCCCATGCAATTCAGTCCCTTTACCTGTGAGGACTTATATGTATGAGGACTTTGTTGTTTATTGGGGTTAATAAGTGTTTTTTGAGGGAAGTCCTTAGAAGTAGAGGCTATACCAGATATCAGGACATCTGTAGTGTAAAGGATTCCCTGCTATACCACTGTATAGCAATTGATTGCTGTATAAAATGGCTAAACCAGTTTCCTCAACCCCCCTTCGTACTTTAGAATGCCACCTTTCAGCTTGCCATCACATCACATCAGTAGCTGGTTTTATCCACAGATTAGGATTAAAGTTCCTATCTTACCTTAATGATTCCCTTTTTCCACAATCATCACCATGGGGTACGAGGGGAGGACAACCGGTGGGTATATTAAGGTTTTCGAAAAAAAAAAAAAATGTTTTCACTTGATTGGAATTATATCCCATAAGTATGATTAGGTTACTGTTTAGATTAGATTTCCCTATT
Organism: Mopalia kennerleyi; assembly: GCA_034783855.1. Classification (NCBI taxonomy): domain Eukaryota; kingdom Metazoa; phylum Mollusca; class Polyplacophora; order Chitonida; family Mopaliidae; genus Mopalia; species Mopalia kennerleyi. The sequence goes on along the minus strand of JAVFBX010073203.1, from coordinate 14,777 downwards.
TTCCATTCTGTGGCACTTCAGATTTTAGGGTTGTGTTAATGTAGCTATAATCTGTTATGGTAGTATGGTATGGTATGGTACAGGACTGTCATATATAAGTGAAAAATTACTTAAGCATTCAATTACACTGTAATCAATTAAATCAGTGATTAACTGTTGTTGATTTTGCGTGTAACTGTGAGTGTTGTGGTTTCAATTCATTTAAATTAATTCGAATAATACATTAGCTCTTTTTTGTAGATTACTTTAACTACAGGTATCCGTTATGAAAGGTAATGATATATATATACTTTTGAGTAATTAATTACCTTTTTTTTGAATGACCAGACATAGACATAGAAACCTGGTGTTGTTGTTGGGGTACTCGTTGGATGGACCAAAGCCATGTATTGTGTTTGAATATTTACCTGAGGGGTCATTGGAGGACAGACTGGCCAGACTGGTAATTACAGCTCCTCATGTATATCTAGTATTTTCATTATTTTGGGATAACAGAACAGATTCTAGTTGGGCAGCTGAGTTACCCAGGGAGTCGGCATGCACTGCTGCTGATGAGTGCCTCTGAGGGCCGTGGGTTCGATTCCCAGAGGGCTTCAATCTGCTAAATTTTGTAAACTAGAATCTGTTCAAGCTTAGAAAGTGTTTTTGCAAAAAACAAAAATACGGTTAATATTCACTTTTTAAAAGGCCCGCGGCCGTAGCGTATTGGTTAGCGAGCAAGCTTTCTAACCCCTACTTCGATATACCGTTCACATGATCGAGTCCGTCTGTCAACCCTCAGGTATATGAGTGAGTCACAAGATGTGGCTCCGGCAATCACAGGGGTGGTTTTTACGAGGTTTCCTCCCGGTTTTTCACCATACAAGGGCAAGGAACAGTTAGAAGTCAAATAAGTGAAATACCCTTGAGTACGACGTTAAACCCCAATCAAACAAACAAACAATCTCTCAACTATGGATTCTCCATACATTTCCTTACAATTTCATTGAACTAGAGGCCCTTTAACTCCTCCAAGCTATATAGTATCAAAGTGAAATTTTGTAGAGGGTATGACCACAGGTTACATGTCTGAACAATGTTGCGATAAATTATATGTTATGGGGATTTTGTTTGTTAACAGATGATGCTGACTGTAGCCAATTAGGAGATTGTGGTGAAAATGCTCACTGTGTAATCGGTGAGCGAAATGAAGTGTCTTGCGAATGTAATGCTGGTTACAAAGGCAATGGTGATGGCTGTGTGGATAGGAATGAATGTGATCTGGGGCAATCTGTACACAGATGCGCTGTTGATGCCACCTGCTTTAACTTTGAAGGGGGCCACTCATGTTCCTGTAATAAAGGCTTTGAAGGCAACGGACATCACTGCAAACGTAAGTTGATTTCTTCGCAGATGAGCTATCTGGGGAAACACATATAATAAATTTCGATTTTGATTGTATCCACATAGAAACATTATAACGTTAATTGTTAACTTTGTTCACAGAGATTGATGAATGTACAGCCGGCACCCATGAGTGTTCGGAGTTTGCCAATTGTAATGATTTGATTGGATCTTACTTCTGTGAGTGTAAGGAAGGTTATGAAGGAGATGGAACCACTTGCTCATGTAAGTTATATTTATTGAAGAATTGGAACTGTTCTAGTTTTACAGTGTAAATCTGGAATGCTATAATGTAAAAGCTTTTTCAGTATAAAAACTATATCTTTTGTAATGTTCAGATAACTGTATTGGTGTATGTCAAGAGTTTTGCAGTCCCTCTGTACTCAATTTTAATAACAGTCTGACTTTTTATCTGTTTACTAAATGTCTTTTAAGTGTTTGTTAATTTGGTGTTGTTGCATTTCAGTGAAACCTGGCTGTACAGTCACCAAAAATTGTGACGAAAATGCTTCCTGTCAACTAACAAAGGTTGGTTATAAGTGTCGCTGTAACCCTGGTTTCTTTGGAGATGGTGTCACTTGTGAAGGTTAGTTTTTGTTAAAGTATCAATAATCAGATATAGCCAGGAAATAAGGACATGTCTTTTTGATGCCCCCAATTAATTATCGTGTAACAGACCAAAATAAAATATTCTGAAAACGTTTTGTATAAGAATAAAATGATGCTTACTATCCCATTCTACGTTTAACAGGTCGATTACCATTTACACAACACACGCCTTGTACATCTTCAAAAACATTTGAACAATATTTTTATTCTATACCATAATGATAATGAATGTCCTCATTTAATTCTGAATTAATTTGTAAGCATGAGTAAACCAAAATTGACAAGTTGCCCTGACACATATCTAGCAAAAGACTGTATTTGTCAAACATTTACATCATTGCTATCATTGAATGTCAAACAAGTAATAAGTAATTGTGTGTTAACTGTCTATTTACCAATAAAGAATTCCTCATCTGATAAGAATCTGTTTTGATCAAGTAAATATGTAACTGTGTTTCATGTTAATTGTTCACAGAGGTCAATGAATGTGAAGACCCAGTACTGAATACTTGTAACTCCCTGTATAATGTGAAATGTAAAAATCTGGATATTGGATTCCGTTGTGTTTGTTTGGATGGATTCAAACCTGTGGCCGGAGTCACTGATGCCTGTGAAGGTGAGAATTTAGTATACATAAAGTTTGGGCTATTGTTTCCTGTTCACTGAATAATTCATACAGTTTTGACTTCATCTTTGTCTGTCAGTTTTATTTCGTCAATGTTTGTCAATTTGTGTTTTAATGAAAATCATATAAAAATGTGCTTTTTCTTCTATAAGAAGATATGTATTTAATATTTAATAAGAAAATAAACACTGACTTTATTGTTATAGATTTTAAAAATAAATCTTTTGTAACAGAAGAAAACAAATACGAAAATAAATTTTATTTCATTTTTGTAAATCTTTGTATCATATGAAATATCTGGATTCTAGTTGTACTGTTATTAGTTTGTTTTGTTTTGGATAAATTGTTTCATGTGAGTGGAGAATTGATATTGTTATTATTTTGTTGATATGTTCTTTGGGGTTATCATTATGTTATTGTTGTTTCCAGACATTGATGAATGCAAACAGGGTGATTTTGACTGTGGGGAAAACTCCAACTGTAAGAACAGGATTGGAGGTTATGGTTGTGAATGTAAAGATGGCTACTCTGGGGCTGATGGACGGAACTGCCAAGGTAATACTTCTACATGTATATATCTCTCTTGGAATGATGCTATTAGCAGAAGCTCCCATACTGTCACTCAGGTTTTAACTGTGTTTAAATGATGACTGAGGTCGGTTGGATTTGAACCCTGAATTTGGATACTTATTGTGGAATAATTATAGAACAGATTTAAGCTTATTTACTGAATATCTAGCTTCACTCACTAGCTTCACTCACTTCACCCCCAGCTAGAATTGTAGACATATTGTTACATTGGCTTAAAACATAATGATGTTGATGATCTTGAGTCTTGTAGTTTTATTTAATTTTTTTGTATCAATTTATAAGCTTTTCTTTCCATAAATCTAAAATGTTTGTGAAGCAGGAAAATCCTCTATAATGTACATTGAAGACTAGTTCACAGTAATCTTTTTCATTGACCCATTTGACAGTTGGGATGAACTGCAATCTAAGCATCTTTTATATTTGACTGTTTTGTGTTGTATTTATTGTAGATATCAATGAGTGTAATTCCCCATCTCAGAATGACTGTGATGTTAAAGCTGAATGTAAAAACCTGAATGGTTCCTACGCTTGTAAATGTATAGAGGGTTATTCTGGAAATGGAATCTCATGTGATGGTGAGGGAGTTTGGTTATATATATATCTCTATAAACCATTAACCTGTTTTAAAGCATCTTTGAATTACACACTCTGCTACATGTGCTTATCAACATAGCCATAAACTCACGACTCTGCACAGTTATCACCTAATAAGAAGTAAATATAATAACCAATATAAAATTATAGTTCCATGTAAAATCTATATCTTACTTTTTGCCTTTTTTCTGACTTTATTGTTATTATTACCTTCACAGAAATTGATGAATGTGCTTTAGCTTCATCGAATTGTCCTGCTGACTCTGAATGTGTGGATGGCATCAATTCTTACAGCTGTGACTGTCTCAAGGGCTTCACAAAGATAGATGAGAACACCTGTCAGAACATCAATGAGTGTGCTCTACCATCAGACAATACCTGTGATGTGAATGCTCTCTGTGAAGACAACAAGGGTAGTTACACATGCACATGTAAGGCTGGTTATAGAGGAAATGGAAGACAATGTACAGGTACAAATTCTATTTTAGTAATTATCAACCTTACTTGTTTTACTCATCCGCTTATCTATAAGTATCATGCATGTACTTGGGAAAAAACATTCATATATCATAATTTAAAAAAATAATTAGTGGGAACATTTATATGAATTTTATTGATCAAACTTTCTATTGTTTGCTTTAGGCATTTTTTTTTTGGTAAAAGCTGAGATTATTAGCTCCCAAAGCCTGTTATAAATAGCTCAGGGGTGGGGGGAGCAGGGGCAACTGGGAACAGAAGCAGTGTAGTCACTTAAAGTTCAGATTTCAGGTACCAGGTATTTTTTATATCTGTAATGGAAATGCAGACAAACATTGCAGCTTTATTTCTGATCTTGAGATAACCTATTCTACATGGCTCTCTTTACCCACAGAGTACAACCCATGTGACGAGCCTGGTGCTTGTCACACATTTGCTTCCTGTACTAACAACAAGGGGGTGGCTGTATGCGAATGTAACCCAGGGTACACTGGAGATGGTCTCAAAACTTGTGACAGTAAGTTGATACCACATATCAGGTTTCTGTAAACAATTGGTTTTTTTATATTAATTTATTGTTAGTATCAAATCTCATTGTAAATGTAAACAGTTCAGTTCTCGATAAACTCCTATCAAACAAATGGTCACTAGGCACATGATATTTTCATATTTCCCAGACTGAGTTCCACTGTTTTTATTCTTTATTATTAACTATTCAAAATTTAACAATGTTAAATTAGTACTTGAATATAATTTGATTGCATTTAGCACCTGTGATCTACTGGTTGATAACATGAAGTCACAGTAGTTATGTAAGAATGGAGTAATGCCTGAATCAGACATGAACACATCATAATGGCCTATCTTATTGAACTAAATAATTGTTGAATAAGCTATGAACTTGTGTATTAAAAATTAAAAATCTGTTCTTGTAGTTGAAAATGAATGTGAAAATGGAACTGACAACTGCTTGGAAAATGCTAACTGCATCAATGAAAATCCAGGATTCAGATGTGAATGTAAATCTGGTTACTATGGCGATGGTGTAACAAGCTGTACAGGTGAGGTAACATTTATTTGTGTTTGTAGACATTTTTTCAGTATAGGATATATTTTGTAAATTTGAGCTTTCTGTCAAATAACTATCCAAGAGGTGGTACATTTTTCATCTAAATCAGCTTTTTTTTAAAAATCTTCTCTATTAGCATCTGTACTGGTGTTTTGTCCAAATTTTTGGGAATTTTATCTTTCTTTTTTTTTTACACTTGTTTTTAAAAGTAGTTATAACCAATAAAAACGTTAACAGGTATCTTCATTGTTATGTTGGAGACTATATTTGGTAACTGCAAATGATTTTTTGTTTACAGACATTGATGAGTGTGATCCAAACACAGAGTTTGGTGGTTTGAATGAATGCGATGGGGACAGTAGTACTTGTGAAAACACAGATGGAGGTTACAACTGTCCGTGTATCGAAGGATACCGCCAAGCTGGACCTAGAGAATGTATCAGTAGGTTACCATATTCAATAAGTAGATGCCTGTTTCCTCTTGCCTAGTCCAATAATAGCTTGCCGCTGGAGTTGTGTTATGCGGTTTCTTTCATGGTTAATAAGTCATAATAAAATAACATCCCAAAAAGTATGAGATATAACAACAATGAGAAAAACAAATTCTTTTTTATTTGTATGGGTAGTTTGTCATTTTCACGTAGTTACAAGCACTTAATGGCTTATATAATTCAAACATTCAAATCCATTGCTAAAGTTGCTAGAATTTAAATCTGAAATTGTATGCCAAACAGCACTCAGTGACATCAAGCACTGTGGTATCACAAAAGATCACTATTTCCAATTATGCATTAAAAAGCCAGATAACATAATAAATCACCGAAAATTATATGCTTGTCCTAACCAAGCTGTGGGAGAGGCTGTATGATTGGCTGTGACAAACCAATTGACACCCTGTGTTTTAGGAATTTTTACAAATCTAACAAACAGTAACCTGGAAGTTAATTTACTTCAGAATTATTACATTATTTCACATCTCTACATGTTTTTGTTGTAGGAATTGATCTATGTGATACAGAAGAAAACAACTGCCATGAGAAGGCCACCTGTGAAGATGTAGCCAGGAAAGTTGTGTGTACATGTAACGAAGGTTATGATGGCGACGGACTTACCTGTGAAGGTATGTGTTATTTTATTACTCATCTTCACAGAAAAACTTTGACATGTTTAACAAAAATATCAATAGACAAGTTAAGTAGAAGTTTAGCTATATACTAAAAACAAGTAACTTATGAACTCTCTAATTATCTGTTGTTAATTGAAATGTTTTATAAAAAATCTATACATACAATTAGATGTAATTATGAGAAACTGTTTCTGGCGTAAGTGCTCCTACTGATAGTTGATCAATAACCCAATGGATAAATAGACGTTAAAGTCTGTATCTCATTCTAAGTTGCCACTAAGTTGATAATGTTTAGTTATTAAGAGAATTGTGTTTTATTTGTCAGATGTGGATGAATGTACACTTAAAACTGACGACTGCTCCGGAAATTCTGAATGTGTAAACACTGATGGAGGATTCAAATGTCAGTGTAACACTACAGGATATAAATACGTTGGAGAGAAGTGTGTCGGTAAGCTGCTCTTCAAAATATACTTTATAAAAATGGTAGTTAATATATTTTACCAGTATGGGCGGTCAAATACACAAATGTTATTTGACAATTGGGTATATACTACATGTATGTACATAAACATTCATATTTGTTGAGAGGTGACTTTCTATAATCAGGGTGATTTTCATTTCTATTTATTCTCTAAGTGCTTGTATTATAGGCTTCAGTAATCTTCAGTACGATATGTAAACAGCCTTTATATGTTTCCTGTTGAGCTGAGAGTTTATTCTCACCATAACAGTCTGTATTATTACTATATTGATTCTCACTATGAGGACCTGAGTTTATTCTCACCATGAGAACCTTCCATTATTCTAACTACGAGGATCTCATTTTGTTCTCATCATGAAAACCTAACATTATTCTAACTACGAGGACCTCATTTTGTTCTCACCATGAGAACCTCCTATTGTTCCAACTACGAGGATCTCATTTTATTCTCATCATGAGAACTTAACATTATTCTCACTTAGGGAACTTCAAATTAATCTCACCAGAACATCCTAAGTTTATTCTTAAGCCCATTTTTTTCTCAAGCTCAATTTATTCTCATTGATGTCTGAAATGCTGAGGGTTCCAGAAACCCTAGCTTTCACTATGAATAGAAGTATGTGTTAACAAAAGTTCACTGATGTTAAAGATAAATTGATGTACTTTCTTATTGTAGATATCAATGAGTGTGAAGTGACTGCTGATATCTGTACTGCCCCGGCTACCTGTGCTAATAATGTTGGATCATTTAAATGTGTTTGTCCTGAGGGATACAAGAATAATGAGGCAACCGATTCTTGCCAAGGTAATTGTTAAAATTATTCAAACAAATGACTTACTATATCACATTGCCCTCTTAATGCTTGCTTAACAAATTTGGGATGTATTCTGCAATTTAATTTGTAACTAGAAGTTTTTAAAAAATCGAATTATTCAGTGTCTTGTTTATGACCAATGTGTTTGTTTGTGATTCTATTATTTTCTGTTATTATCACCATGTATGTTCATGTAAGACCTTAGTGAAACTGAATTTGCTATGTGTATTTCTTGTAGATATAAATGAATGTGAGCTGAGCCCTTGTCCAGACACATCTACTTGTACTAACAACGATGGTGGATTTAGCTGTGCTTGTCCTGAAGGGTACAGGCTTATTGCCAACAAGTGTGTTGGTAAGTTACCTGTGAAAATAAATGTGGACGATAGTAAATGATCTTTTTACATAAGCAAGAATCACAGAAATAAATTAGGCTTATTAGAATAAGTGCACAAGCTACTATTAACAGCCTGTTGTTCCAATGATAAGCCTAGTACAATACACAATACACAGTTCTCTTTGTGTAATATAACGCTACTTGTTTATTGTAATATTACATTAAGGTAACATAAAAATAGATACATGTACAGATTTATTAAGAATAAACGTGCTAGTTAGATGTGTAAAATTGAAACTGCATTATTGGAATCCCCCCAGTATGTGTTTCACAATGTAACATTGATGCAGTCTTATCGTGTGTGAATGTGTAGAAAAATATCACCATGATGGCATATAAATTCAGATACATTCTTATTTGGAAAAGGATTATTAGCTAGTAATTTATTCCTAAACTGGCACAAGGACGTAGATAGTAAATAATATAGACATAGTACACACTTTATTACAACAAGTATGTTCGAAACTAGAAATAGGTACAAATGTATTGTGAACAAAAGAAGTCTGTGTATTGGGAACAAGCGTTTCAGCAAGTATCCTAGAAATAGTCACAAAGTACGTCAATAAGTAAAGAAATAGATAGAGATTTTACAAGTGCGCCAATAAGTAAAAAAAGTAATAATTTAATAAATGTCACACAGATTTATTGGAAACGAGTGAGTTAATAGTATTTCTATTATTTTGGGTTTATACTCTTGATTTCAGCAGACTTTGCCAGGACTTGTGCACAGAAATAGAAATATAGACTTGAGCAATAGGTGTGTCAGTCAGTAAGAAAAAGATGGATACAGGTTTATTAGATAGAAGAGATTCAGACTCAATAAGATGGCCATACATAGGCCTTTTGGTGAATGGTATGCATTTTTATGTAAAATTGTGTACTACATGGGTAGAAATGTGTTTCATTATAATATTAATTATTTTAGTTACATGTTAGAACTAAAATTCTTGTTCTTCTATTAATTTCCAGATAAATCCAATTGTGATCTTTCTTGTGGTGATAATGAAGAGTGTAAGGATGGTGAATGTGTCTGTAAACCAGGCTATGAACAAACTGGGAAGGAGCTCTGCTCAGGTGAATAAACATCCATCTTTTATTAAACATTGGAACAGTGAAGATTACTAAAATGGGACTCGACCCGTAAAAAGCTCTGACAAAAATATTGTGCATTTCCTTAACATTTTAGTACACATCATATTGATATTGATAACTGTAACAATTTTGGTATAGTTGAAAAACGTCAAACAAGATGGTTCAGTGTTTTTTATACTTCCACACAAGAAAATGACCATATTTGGAATGAGGGAATATTGTTCTGACTTATTACAGATTTTATATTGCAAGATGGAAATTGTCTTTCTAACTGGAGTTATGTCTCTTTGAGCTAATAATATATGTTGTTCAATACAGATATCAATGAATGTTCTGATGATTCAACATGTGATCTCTCTGTGTCCACCTGTGAAAATTTGGAAGGTGGTTACAGCTGCAGGTGTAAGGCAGGTTTTAGAGGAAACTACCCAGCATGTGAAGGTATGTATTTAAAATAAAAATAGATAGTTTTATATACATTGTACATTTATCTGAAGAGTTTTACAAGGTCTGTTTATTCATCATTCAAATGTTTAAATCTCCAGATTGAAGGATTTAAAAAATAATTTCTGATTTTATTTTACAATCAGGCTAATAAAAAGAGATTTTATTATAGATGTTGATGAATGTGCTGAGGGCACCCCTTGTGTTACCAATGAGGTGTGTGGGAACACAGTGGGTAGCTATGAGTGTGACTGTCGACCTGGCTACAGTGGCTCCCCATGTAACCCGATTAATGAGTGTCTGAACCCCTCAGCGTGTCCATCTAACTCAGCTTGTGTGGATAAGGATGAAGGATTTAACTGTATATGTAAACCTGGCTTCAAAAAAGATGCTAAAGGAATCTGTTCAGGTAAACAATATATTTTTTATTGCTGACACTAATTATTAACTACTTGACATGTTGAATATTTTTTTGTTTGTGTTTTTTGGTGAAAAAATTATAAACATTCTTTGTCAATGCTGTTTTAAAAAAGAACGGTTTATGTAATAAATTTTGTGTTAATGTTAATGTAAGCAATGTTGTAAATTGGACTCAAAGGTTTGATATTTACTAATATTGCAGATTAACATAAGGTTTTTGTTAGAATGTTAATAGTATATATTTGTTATTTCTCTCAGATGTGAATGAGTGTGAGATAAGCAACCCGTGTGACACAGAGAGAGCACAATGTGAGAATAATGCAGGAAGCTATGTGTGTAAATGTAACTCTGGCTATTTCAAGGATGGAGATCTCTGTACAGGTATGATACTTTATATGATCTACCATAGTCCGCTCACTCTGTGTACAATATACAGATAAGCTCGTTAAAATCTGATGAAAGTGATCGACAACTTACTTGTATTGTACAGGACATGAGTATAAGATAACATTTTCACATAAGCAGCCTCTAAATACATGTAAAAAATTTAAATTATCTTTAATTAGTTTATAATATCAGCAATGTTTTTGTTTTATTTTCACAGATTTGGATGAGTGTAAATCTGGTGCTGCATGTGACTTGAATGCTGGCTGTACCAACACAGCTGGTTCTTATACCTGCATCTGTAAGATTGGGTACACAGGCAATGGCATCTCATGTATAGGTAAAATATCTGTTAATTACTATATCCAGAAATAACAAATGATATGCACAGTGTCCCTTTGCCATAGCGCTCTTGTAAATGGGGACTTTCTATAAATAAAGCAGTAATATCATCAACTGTCTGTACATTTTGCCCTCCTTATTGATATTTGTACATCCAAGATGTTAACAAATGTGTGTATAAATTACAGTGTTGCAAAATACTAGTGCTGCAAATGGTAGGAGAAAGTGGATATATATATATCCTCCTTTTAAAAAGAAATATGCCTAGTTTATTTCTGTTCAAACTTTCTTTCAAAATCTATGTCTTATTTTGAACAGATATTGATGAGTGTGATCCACAACCATGTGGTAAAAACGCTATTTGTGAAGATAAGGTGGCTTCCTTTAGTTGTATTTGCAAGAATGGATATGAGAAGGTTGGAGATGACTGTAAAGGTAAGCTCATCATATAAATGAACTACATGTATTCAAATGAGATACTGTTTGGGAAAATATCTCACCTTATTTTTTATGCTAATATACACTGTTAATTTAGCATTTCTATGAGATTTATACTCTTTTTCTGCACGTTTATGTCTCCCGTCTTAATCTTGTTGTATATGATAAATTAGAAAATGTTTTTTTGCTAATAATTACATATACATTCTGTTTCTCCTAACCTAGACATCAATGAATGTGCGAAGCCCAACATGTGTGGAGAGAATGAATTCTGTCGTAATGTTCCTGAAACTTTTGAGTGTCTGTGTAACCCGGGATACGAGAAAAGTGACCAGGGAAGGTGTATACGTATGTATTAACAGCTTCTCTATTCAGTACTTCTCACTGACTATTTTTGCTAGAAGTCATGTCTTAGTTAACACTATTAAATAGTTTCAAATACTGTGAATAACTGTAAGCAATAAAGATTAACCAGTCCATGAACAAGATCATCTAGTATTGCATTGTCAACTATATGAAACTATAAAGTAACATTTCCCTAATATCTTCACTCTAAAGATTTTGTTTTATTAAGAAAAAATCACAAAGTTTATATATGCATAAAAATGTGATCTTAAGCTGTCAGATCGTAAATGGGATGAAAAGTTTATCAAAATTACTGATATGTTTTGATTTGCCCTGGCTCGCCCTGCAACAGAAAGTTTGCCCTTTGTCATCCAATCATCCAATCACATTAATGAAAGTATCAAATTGTTGATACTCATAATTGCCCTGTGTGGATCAAAACAGTTTCCAGTGGAAAATCTCCTGCAATTAGTCTCAGCTGAAAATGGCTCGTGTGTGGCAGGTTTATCCCACAAATTTCAGGATACATCTACGAACGTTGCTTCTCTTTTTCACAGCAACCAATCCATGTCTGTCCAACCCATGTGCTCCAGCTCCAGCAGGGCGATGTGAACCAGACGGTATTGTAGCCAAGTGTAGCTGTACTCCAGGATATACTGGACCCAACTGTACAGGTAAATCTCATCAGTGGCTTCATTTGTCTCAGTTAAACTGCGCCTCAACGTAAGTTGATTGATTAGTGATGGTCTGTACGATTCATTTCTCTATGACAGAGGCTTAGGACAGTTTGTTAGAGTTTAGCGATGCTGTCTTAGCATTGGAAGAAGATTGTGTTGTGTTGGTGTCAATTATTGCTGGAATACACTGCCGTAATAATACAAATAAATAACCCTTCAGCTCCCGGACAGACAATAATTGATGCAGATTTAGCAGTGTGTCTCAAGCACAGACATGCTGTTTTCTGCTTCTCACTGGGGGGAACAGTAATTTGTCAACAGAGCAGAACATTTCAGATTTGATGAATGTGTAAGATATAGTGTGATTGTTTACTGTTCGAGTACAGTCACATCAATACATGAAACACCTTCCAATAAATCTATCTTGATCCTGGACACCAGAATTGTATTTTATCTTAAATCCTTTCTTTACATCAACCCAATCATTACGTCCTTAGATTTAAACAAAAAAATGTATAATTATAAAGGATAACTGCAGGAATATATTTTTACATTATATATATTAAATCAAGTATGTTTTGTCCCTTCTAGATATCAATGAGTGTACAGGGGGTAAGCTGTGTTCAGGGGGCACCTGTGTCAATGTTCCAGGAACATTTGTCTGTCAGTGTCGAGATGGATATCAACTGGATAACTTTATTTGTGAAGGTAAGTGCTCCATTAAAATACTTAAAGTGTGTATACCTTACAGATACTGTGTATTGGGCAGATTTTTTTAAAAATCTTAAAATGCTGAAAATTGGAAATTTTTAAGCCAGAAATGTGAAATGACTTCGTAGTCCTACTTTGTGGAAATAAATTATCTAACCTTATTTCCATTTCACTTTCTGTCAATTACTGTGACATCAGTGTAGCACAGAATTACAATGAAAAAATAAAAATAAAAATATTTGCCAGCTAGTGTAGCTGGCACTGATTAGTACTATGGTTTTTATGCGGCAAGAATTATGACTGAGAATTTTGGAATAAATTCACAGATAAACATCATACTTGGAATATAGTTTCATCCTATAAAGACAATAGATGGGGTTGCATTTTTTTTTCTCAAAATAACTAGCGGGGATGTGTTAGTTACAAGGCTTGTTATTTCCTCAGATATTAGTAAGTGTACTGTACTAATTGTGTTTTTATTTGCCAAGATATCAATGAGTGTACTAAACTATAAACTGGTTTTATTTGCCTAGATATCGATGAGTGTACTGGACAATAAACTGCTTATATTTGCCGAGATATCAATGAGTGTACTGGACTATAAACTGCTTTTATTTGCCCAGATATCAATGAGTGTACTGGACTATAAATTGTTTTTATTTGCCCAAATATCAATGAGTTTAATGGACTATGAATTGTTTTTATTTGCCTAGATATAGATGAGTGTACTGGACTATAAATTTGCCGAGATATCAATGAGTGTACTGGGCTATAAATTGTTTTTATTTGCCCATATAACAATGAGTGTACTGGACTATAAATTGTTTTTATTTGCCCATATATCAATGAGTGTACTGGACTATAAATTGTTTTTATTTGCCCATATATCAATGAGTTTAATGGACCATAAATTGTTTTTATTTGCCCAGATATCAATGAGTGTACTGTACCCGAAGCCTCCATCTATGCTGCTGACTGCGGTCCTCGTGAATACTGTGTGAATGAGCCTGGTTCATACAGCTGCCCATGTAAACAGGGATATAAAAATGGAGACACAGGATGTGAAGATGTTAATGAATGTATGGAAAACAGATGTGATTCTAATGCTGACTGTTACAACGTTCTTGGGTCATTCAGGTGTGATTGTAGGGATGGTTTCAGTGGTACTGGATTGAGCTGTACAGGTATGCTACACTTTATCTTCTCCGTCTTCATCCAGTTCTCATAGTCAGTTAAATTTGATGATCTCTCCCCCAGTCAACTGAACATACAATTTAACATTAAATTAAAACAGTTAGTATTTCACTTATATTCTAATGATAGTCATTGGTCATATACTCACTCACATAGACTTTTAAACTCAGAAATACTGTTGGTCTTACAAGAAGCAGTTGACCACAACATGCAGCGTAAAGTGATATCATTATTAAACCTTTTTACAGATGACAATGAGTGCAAGATGTACCCAGGTATCTGTGGACCAGTTGAAGCCTCTATCTGTACAAACACTGCTGGAAGCTATGAGTGTAGCTGTCTCCAAGGTTATGAACTTGTCAAAAACAAATGTCAAGGTATGTTTTGTAAAATCCACCACCAAGGCCTGTTAATAAAACTTACCGTAAAACTTCTTTAAGTTCGGACACTCTAATTTTCGGACAGTCTCGTAGGGGTGGGGGAAAAAAATGAATAGATCACTGTCTGTCTGAAATTTACCACTCCCCCTGTGAACAGTTGAGGTCAGGCAGTAGGAAGAT
>JAVFBX010073202.1:0-29298 GCA_034783855.1 Mopalia kennerleyi | reverse complement strand
TAAAGTTTTGCGACTTGTATACTTGATCATGGGGAAGCTAAATTATAGGCTTAAATTGAACTGTTTGTGAATAGAATTTCGATTTATGTTTTTCACGGACATATAGTTTGAATACCTAACTTTTAATCTTAGCGATAACAAAAAATTGGTTCATTTTCAGCCCAAGGGGTCCAGCAAGACCTTAATGACGGGAGGCAACATGGCAACCAACATTGTCTACACATAGGGTAATGAGCACTCGCTTTGAAGTTGTTTTATGTATTTATTTGAAGTGAAGATAAATAACACATTGTAACATATCGAACAGAGCGGGATGTAAACCTACATATGACACTATTTAGAAATCCTTGACATTGGTGAGATCTTAAAACGGTAAAGAAATCATAAGTATGAAAAACAGCAATGAAATAAGGCAAATGGTTCAATTAAAAAAAAAAACCCAAACATTTCTTTTCAACATGTCGCAGGACACACCTTCGAGAACAGAAAACTCTAGTAAGGCTTAAACTGCGAGACATTTTTTTTTCGCATGTGTAATTTGTGCAAATTATGATAATTCTACCAAATCTGTAGGATTTAGAAGAAACTCTTTTATAGGATTACTTTCATACCCGTCACTTAACGTTGCGTATAACACAAACATATTTGATCCGTCAAAGCATTACCAGTCTGTGTTACAAATCCACAGTAGCAAACTTGATCTGAAAAAGATGCTTCCATCAAAACGTCACCAGTATATAAATCTAAAATGTTCTGAACAACACGACAACACCCTTGTACATCATACATATTAAAGCTTTTGGAAGGCTCCTACTGCATCTTCAGCATATTGACAGCTACTGAATTGAAATGACCATGAAATAAGGTTATTCCGAATGCTTTAATATTCACACGTGTTTTTGTCGTAATGTTTAAAAGAAGTTCCACACGGGAATATAACCAAATAAATGTAAAATGTTGTAATTCCTGTCAAATGTGCTTTCTGGTTTTACTACCAATGTTCCTATATGACATGAGCAAAAGCAGTGTCAGACCATTTTGACACTCCAACAAATGTGATAAAACCCGAAATCACACGGTTGCGGCCATTTTGTACAGTTAAACAAAAATAAACCCAACTAAAATGATGGTTACAAACAAAAGCCCATAACCGTTACCTCCATCAGATACCACATACCTGTACATATAATCATTTTACTTATAGCTCAAGTTTGACTAGAGAGTTTGACTGGGTTCAGTCTTAAATATATATATATATATAAGCGGTTTGATTTTGGTGGTTGGCACAGAAAATTGGATAAATATAAAACGCTTCAAATAACCGTAAAGATGACAGTAAACCCATATTCTACAGCACAAAAGAGCAAATCAAGGACAATCCAAATATAAACTAAACAAAGTGATTAGCACATCTTCATAGAAAGACCAAAATAGTTATTTATCACAAGTCCAAAAAATATATATGATGACTCAATTCGCATTAATTATTAGACTTATTGAAAGTATGGTGGAGTTGAATACATATCCGAGTTATTATAATCCCAAAACGCCGGTTGTTGTTGTTGCTGCTGAATGTAAGTCGCTGGATTATTAGGATTATTCAAATCGAAAATTACGCTATGTTGGGTGTGTTCTTCTGGAGTTTGCATTTGTGTCAATGCGTAAGGCGGTGGCTGGGCATATGGCTCTGGGGTACAGTCTGAATGAGGATAGCCCGAAGAATACATGTTGTACAGGCCCGCTGTGACGTTTGTTCGTTTACAGGCATTGCCGGAATGTGCAAAATGAATGGAATTGTTATTGTCATAGTTAAACTTAGTTAACTCCCCTTGCTGTTGTTGTTGTAACTCTTGGTTGTACATTTCTGGGGAATAGTGTTGTTGTTGACCAGGGTGACTTGATTGTGACCACACGCCACCATCAGTATTTTCAGGGTAGGCTACAAAACCTGCGTACCCTGCTGGGAAACTTTGGGGATTGTTTATAGGAGTTTGAAATCTCTGTCTAAGCACTGGGTAGTTGTTTGCGTGACGTGTTTGGAATACAGTTCTCATTGACGGATTGGGAATCACAGACCTTGATCGAACAGTCACATTGGGTGAGAACTTAGAACCATATTTTGTAGCTAATCGGTGATTTCTAAAGCGATCGGGTTCGTCTTGTATTAACATTTGCTCTTCGTCTGTGTTGACATGTCTGATTACATCCTGAGTATTGTCCCTTACTGTTGGAAAATGTTCCGAAGTTTTGTCATAGCAAGCTTTTCCTTCAAGATTATGGCTCTGGACAACAGAGGTTGGTTGAAATTGGCAGTTTGGATTTACTTCAGTGGGGGCTTCATTTATACTGTAGCCAGAATCATGTCCACTTGAATTAGGTCTGTTTCCTTGAGATTTGTGATGTCTTACAATTGGAGCCCTCAGAGAATGGTTTGGAGAAAAGCTTCCAGAAAAGTGTTCCGAGGGTAGTTTCGATACAGATGAGTATTCAGCAGGAAACTGAGGGTTATTTGAGTTGACAGATATTAAGGACTGGTTCTGCCTCTGACCAGTATCAATCGTTTCTGGTTGATGGGTTTCACATATTGTAACAGTATCTCTTAAATGAGTTTTGTTTAATACGGAGCTATTTTGTTCACTTGCTATTGAACTGATGTAAGTAATGGGTAAGGCGCAATGAGATGAGTTGTGAGGGGAGGCTGGACTCGTCAGACTAGCGCCACTATCTGGAGAGAAAGACATCGTCATACCAATTTCACTGTCTAATGTAGATGTAACTGATAAGGGAGCTTTCGGAGACGGGGTGGTCTCCGATAGAAAACCCACATCAGAAGTGAAGGTTATTTTTTGTCTGGACTTGTTACATACATCTGCAGAAGTGATTAAGTTGGAGTTGGTTTCTGTTAGCGTCGACGAAGCGTCAATCTGTGAAGAAACCTGATCAGCTTTGCCGTCAGTATCTGTCACAGTTTCCGCGGAGTGTGGTAAGGTGTCAGCTATTGGTTCCTCTGCCGACCTTATCTTTACCTCTAGTTTGTTTGTATCCATACATATATGATTTCCATGTGGAGTCGAATTCTGCTCAGGCATGTCTACAGATGTTATGTTCTCGCTGGTTTTAGACGTGGCCAATATTCTTCTAGTTTTCTTCTTATCGGGGTTTTCATTCTGCTCTAACTCTGTTGGCAGTTCTTTGGTGTCAGAATTGGCCTCCTCAGTATCAGAGGCGCATGTGTCGGACGCGTTAGAATTGTTGGAATTGTTCATATTAACAGCTAAAGACTGGTCCTGTGACATTGGACTGGGACCATCTTGATCATGCACAGAGCTACTCGATACTTTAGATTCCTCTGCGTCACTCCCGTGTTTCTGAGTTACTGACTGGCGCTTATATTTCATCCGACGATTCTGGAACCATACTTTAACTTGGCGTTCTGTAAGATCAAGAGACGCTGCTATTTCAATTCGTCGCGGTCGACACAAATATTTATTAAAATGAAATTCTTTCTCTAGTTCTAGGAGCTGAGTGTTTGTATAAGCTGTCCTGAGTCGCCTTGTAGCTGAGTTCGATGACCCTGCACCGTCTGGCGGTGAGGGGAGACTTGACGGGCTGCTCCCGGCAGTCAGGGTAAAGTCTGAAACATATTACCAAATACTTATAAACAAGGAGCCAATATAATTTGCATTGTATACAGAATGTATATATAAAATTTTAATCAATTTGTTAAAATCATCAAATAAACTTGGTCAGTAGGACAGAAGACCCAGAAAGATAGTTCAAACTCTTTACACCGAATACAATCACGATTGTCCTAGCAAATAGACATATTCCGTATAATTTGCTACAGTGATACATGCAGACAAGCTTTTATGGCTGCCAAAATACTATTGGCTGGAAAGTTTTAATAGGCAACAAAACGTATCGTTATGTACAGGAGTTCTGGGCTTTTGCATAATTTCTACAGCTGTGAAACCAAGGTGATGTTTTTTAGTTAGATTAATTGAAAATCGACCAGTACGATATTAGTCCAGTAGGATTTACAATTTACTATGGAACTAAAGTAAACATGGAATGTATACCACATCCTTGTAACCCGTGTAATCTCTTCACCCGTACAGACATAAGAACACCAAGTGATATCAGACTGGATGTCCATGTTATGGCCCTATTTCATATGCTTGATTTCGATTGGTTAATATACATGTCATTACCCAACCAGCAACGTTCTACCACACACATTATTTGCAGCTGGTTCAGTCCTATGACACGATGACGGTGTCTTGTGTACCGAGGTCCGTACACCATTGTTTTACGCTTGCCTTGCGAATATGACAATAATATTGTATTGTATGGTATGGGTGAGTGACAGCAATACTTCTCTATTCATACACCGGTTATTCTATTTTTCTAAAAGCTAATCACACTGGCACAGGGAGGTTGACTAATCAAAATCGATAATTCATCTCATGGTCTAGATAAACTCCCGGAGACAAGTTTCTAAATCGATCGTAATCTCGGGTTGTTATGAGTAACCTATATATAGATCTCGAGAGAAGGTGTCCGTGGACTATTGGCGCTGACGAGCCCCAGGTCCAATACCCGTCTGTAGTATCAATATTTCTGTCTATACATTTATAAAAAATAATTAAAATTGAATATGTTCTTTGATCTCATGAAAACAAATTATGGAATGTTGTCATAGGGGTCGAACCCGGGGTCTATGGACTGAGATACAGACGATCGGCATAGGATAACTCGTGCATTGTCCCCAAGTGTAACCAGAATGTTAAATCTGAAAGCCCTGCCGTCAAAGATAAGACACATGGAATTATGCTCTTCCAGAGAAAGTTCTTCGATTATAAGTTAACATGTTAATTGAAATATGGTCTGTAGGGGCATACTTTAAGCAGATTACATGATACTGGGCGACCATTGTAGATTACTGTCTTCCCGTAATGGTTGAAGTAGTGATGCACTCAGGCTGTGCACATGGACCGGATATAAATTATACTGTCTGCACAGCAAAAGAGTTAAACTAAAGAAAGAGCTCTATGCTGGCCTTAACGATAGACCGTATCAAAACCAACTTAATAAAATAGTTTATTACTTCCGTGGGTCACATACTGCATTCAATTGTACCATGAACGTTACCATGTCGCTATGACATTACATTTAATATACAATATTCGAACATGTTGTGTGGTCATTTAAATGCATGTTTAAAATTGTATTAGGCAGCCTTGCAATTGGTAATATGTATGTTATTTCTCTACATTAAAAAATATATATTAATGTGTAGAGAAAGAACAGTTGTTTGCCTTCCATCGAGTTCATCTAGAACATGAACTGATTCCTAATATTTTATTATTCTACATCCCCCTGCCAGTGTTATTGATTTTTAGAAAAACATATAATCTAAATATGAAACATGAGAGATTTCAAGATCCATACCACGCTTTCAACATGAATCTGTGTAAAATCTTTCTCTTGAGACGGACTTTATTTTTTGGTTTCCGTACACTATTAACAGCACACTTTGTCAGCTTTACAGCTATTCGTAAAACTTGAGGAAATGAAAACAAATTTAAAAAATATTGAAAGTTGAAATTGAGTACACATATATACATGCATACAATAATTGAGTACAAGTACATACAGGACTAAATTCTGTATCACTCAGGTAAGTATAGATTTTGTTACTAAGCAAAAGGCTTGGAATGTATCAGGACGCTCATTTAAATTCAGATTCGATCATGTTCACTTCCACAACGATCTTTCTACACAATACATTTCTATGTTTATTGTTATGGTAATGTTGACGGTATCGACAGCACCTGAATTTACTAACTCTCTCAGGTGAATGAGACTCCGGCCGTATGTTACCCTGCAGGTTGATGTCTACACATACAGATATACAATATCATGACGTATAACTAACTTTTTCTGGCTGTAATATTTTGTATATTTTATTATATATAATTGGACGTAATTAAATAATTTATAGTCATTGTAAAGAGGATCGATAGAAGTTTATAAGATGAGTATAATTATTAAATTTGTCTGTACGTTTTCATTTTTAATGATATAAACCGACCGCTTTGTGTAGTGTAATCATTGTGTGTCGAACAATAAAGTTTGGAAAATACTTAGAATGTCTTATGTTTTTATACTAATTTAGAAAAAAATATCAGGATATATATACATTTGCTCAAATTGATCACATTGGCACACGAATGTTGATTAATAAAAAACGACGAATCATCTCATGTATATATATTTATGTTTTTATTTGTTGACATTGTAAAATACTATAGTTGCTTAGTTTTTGCAAAAATATACTTGTACATTATTTGTACATAAGTCAACTCGAGTATTATTTAAACTGGTAGCTATTATTTTCCGTCAAAGTTTCTCTGACTTAAACAGTGTAAATAAAATTTCACAGGAGCGTTTTTTAATATCAGTAAGTATTCTAACTTCAGGCCTATAAGTCTACCGCTATGTGTAGCTGAGGTGATGTTTAGTATTCTCTGCACATCACGTGGCAATTAATTACACTGATTAAAATAGCATAATAGGGGATGAAATATTTCATCAATTTCAAACTCTATAGCAACCTGGGTGATGTTTTTTGTGGTGAGGGGTGTTATGCAATCCCCCTGGCCGACACAGACTAAATAGAACGGTCCACGATAAGATCAGAATGTAGATTCAGAGCGGAACTAGATTCGTTCCTGGGAGGCCGTATACTTGTTAGTTATTCACTTAACGTTGATCTGTGTGTATTACAAACCTGGTGGTAATAACTCAGCATTATAACCGTGTATAGCATGATAGTTTCAATGTTTGGCCTGGGGGACTCAATTCATTTTAAACTGAACCAAATAACCCGAAACATCCAGTGTTTTAGTCACCCCAAGTTTCATATGTATACGCTGGTGTATCGTTAAGACGGCTGGAGCCCGTTCTAAAAAAAATCTTTGTCCAGGTAAATATTTATTGTCATGCTTGCACAAAGTATATAATGTTTGTTTTAGTGGCATTTAGAAGCAATAGCAATAACATTTACACCATTCCAAGGATTTCAACTTTCCCAGAAGTTGAAATCCATAATCGTGTTTTGTTCTTTAATGTCGTCATAGCAATTAAATAATTTTAAGCTCAAATCCTTTTGTCAAAAAACTTTGTTTGTTGTACAATTTATATGCTTTCTGTAAATATATACCTACACATATATGTATTAAGTTTATGCAATCCAACATGTCTTCAAAACCCTGTCATTAAGTTGACTATCTTTTTTATTGCTTGTTTTCCAGGTATAATTAATTAGCGGAGTATGTGTGGTAGCTCTAGCAAATCAGATAAATACCATGAAGGTAAAAAACAAACAAATACAAAAGAAAAACAGGACTTCCTTGAGGACTGTCATAAACTCGTCTAGCATGGTGGGAGTTTGTCCCACTTCAGACTACATTTCTGACAACTAACAAGTTTTTCCTATCGGACAGACACAGACAACAAGTTAATTTTAAATTAGTGCAGACATGTAGGTATAAGTAAAAACATATAACAATTGACATTTCTTTTTAAATATACCAACAAAATTCGTCGATCAATTAAATTGTAGCTGACTGTTTTTTAACTCAAACGTAAAATACATAAAGTAAACACTATGGTTGAAAACTGTTTGCGCTTAACGATTTATCCAAAGCTTGTTTGAATTATTTTTACTCCTTGATTTATTTGAAAATGTAATGCCTTTATAATAATATATCTACATTAAAATAAATTAAGATATACAATCTTTTAAAAAATCATTAAAATGTAAAAATAAAAAAATATATGTTTGTATGGAGTACGCACATTTGTTATTTGTTGTTTACCAATTTATATTTGAATCAGATCTTTGCTTATATTCTGTGTCAAATATGAACTCAGCACTACACTCTCCAGAAAAACAGGTTGTGTTGTAAGATTCATATCACCATCCTTCTTTTCAGTTTATTCAATTTTAAAGGTAAAGTAAACAGAATGGTATAAATGTGTACTTCTAAAAAACTTTTCATATGCGTGGACACGAACGGTGTAGCATAAACACAAATGCAGTTTCTCGGACTGCACAGTATAAAGCATATACTCAAATACAGTTATTCGGACAAGTTTAAGAGCATATTAAGCCTTCGGTTCATCAAACTTAATCAAAAATTGAAAAGTATATTAGACTAATGGTTGTGGGACAAACTCAGAATATGGCACTACATTGAAAAAGTGCAAACTTAATGGAAACTTTGTTGAAATAGGTAATTATAGTAAAAAAAAAGTTTTAACCTGTGTTCTTTTTAATATGTTCTTTAAGTTTATTATATAACCCCAATTAATTTATTTTCTCTGTATGTTATTCCTTTATTACCGAGTTTGTATTACTTAACAAGCTTAGGTAAAATATAATGTCATGTTGCCAGTTCTTTGTGTTGTATAGCAAATTAAAGCGGCATCGAAGTGAACAATTTGTGAATAGTAAAACGCCTACAGCGCACAACTCGGCAGCTGTTGATACACATAGCACACTATCACCGGATCAGTATCCAAGGGGCGTGGTCAGAAAGTGTGAGTGACAGAAGCTGGTTGGCACTGTCCCAAGCAAGGTATAACTGGGTAATCTACAGTTTCCCCGATTCCATCACTGCTCGCGATACGAATGTAAATGACAATATTACCTCGTCTTGCTATTTTATAAACTTACAATGTATAAAACCCAAAACAATTAAATATTTTACTTTGTTATCTGTGTAAAATCTTTCCTAAGAAAGTCAGAATTGTCCAAATCACATTACTAATTAAAAGCTGTTTGCACTAGAACTGAAATTGTATATAAATTAAGTTTCAATTATTCAAGATGTATTTTGGTTAAAGTTGTATTCTCCTACACTACTAAAAAAATGTTTCATACGAGAGCTAACATTGGAACCAAATATAACTTCCACAGTTTTATAATTTAACTCTACATGTATATCTAAGCCCTGACTAGGCCTTTCTGTCAATAGAAATGACTTAATTAAGCCACAAACTTAGTAAGTTATATTTGTATAAATTTTGTTCTTATAGAAACATCTATTGAGTATAATAAGCAAAACACGTAAGTTTATTTTATAATGCCATTACATAGTACTATTTGTATCCAAAGTTTGCTCTCGAGGTAAAAACTTTTATATATAATATATATCGCAGCTAGATAAAAGAAAATTGATATTTTAGCTGAGTTAAACAACTGAAATTGTCGTCAGGCACATATTTTTAAAGTATCCGCCACATAGAACAGCTTGAATCAAATGGTATAGAAAACTCGAATTCTTGTAAGATTTAAATTACAGAAAGAGGTTTTTCACGTTTAATTGTTCAACCCTTAATGTTCATATACTACAAATTGTGACTGACTTTTAAGTAAGGCTAAATTTTACACCTGAGCGATTGTATATTGTATAGACAGAGAACTAGCGGTAAAGTCTATATGATAAAAGTGACTTTAGGCTATCCCATCTATGAGATTGTTACAAATGCTTTAGGACGAATGACAACATTAAGTACATTTCAATGTAGAAATAAACATAAACCTAAAACAGCTTACATGAGTTGGTTAAATGGGTGTTGATTTTGCCCTGCATTAAAAAACAGAGAATAAACTTTGACTTTGCAAAAAGACTATTGTGGGATATTTACCCGATACGCGATTGCAAGGTTATTATATTAGGCCTACTTCGTTTTTAAACTATTTGTGTGTCCATTATATGTTTGATTTACTTTGTGTTGCTCAACTTTGACTAGTTAGATCGGTGATTGGGAAGCGCAGAAATGGTATGGACTGTGTCAATGTTATTTGGGGGCAGCATATGGAATATTGTCCCCGAGTCATGGTACGGCTGAACAATTATAAGCGCTTTTCTTCTAACGAATTGTGACTGTCCACCAATTATAACGACGATGCATACTTGAGAATTTAATAGTTAAAGTAAATATTTTAACACTTTTAATAAATTGTTAACATTATATTTACACCGATATTGTTATATCCTTCCAACTCGTCTGACAAAACATTTTAAATACGTTTTATTTAACAGTATTAATAATACACGTATTTATCTGACAAAAGGCATATAATAATAAAATAAATTTATAATTATGAAAAAAAAAACCGCTATAAAACGACCACAACTAAAACCGAAAGAAAAAATATATAATAAAAATAAACGAAATAATAAATGGATGTACATGTATATTAATAATGTTTAATATTAATATTATATGCAATGTATAATTCATTTTTTTTTCTTAGCAAATAACATAACTAGTTTATTTAGATTTCTGCAATTGGAACAGTTATAAATAATGTCCACTGATATATGCCAATAAGTGTTTTAATACACCTATGCTTATATGACTTTTATATGCCTTAATATGAGGTAAGATATAGCTGTGTTGGTGGTAAAATAATATATCATAGAGCTCAAGTTTAATGACAGACTTCCACTGAGACACACATTACACCTCATTAATCAAAACAACCAAAAGAAAGGCCAGTCAAGAAGTCTTAATGAACCGCAAGTAGCTGCTTAGCTTTTTATTTCGTCTGCAAGTCTCGATGGCCACGATATGGTATTATCTTCTTGCTGCCAAACCTATCCCCAATTGGCGATTTACACTACACGCGATATATTATTTTAAAAATATATTGTGTTTAAAATGGTGTTTACCTTTTTATAACACGTTTAAGAGTGTATTCCGTGGAAGAATGGTCAAATATAGCACCAATATTTTAAGCGAATTTACAATTTAACGTGAGTTATATTCTTGTTTCATAAGAGCAATTGACGTTGCGGGGGATTGTATTTAAAAATATGCCCGGACTGTCAAAAAAGGTTACAGTGCCAAATTGATCATCTTCTAGCATGTGTTTTTCTCTGCCACTGACAGAGGAGTATTAACAAGTTCTTCACGACAAATACAGCAAATTCCGTCACTTGCTTACTGGGATAAATTCACTGTCAAAATACTAAAGTTTAACTCGTCGAAGTTTATGACAAATATAATGTAACGAAAATATCAAATAAACACACTGGATATAAATATTCAGAAATAGTTACCTATGTCTCCAACAGTGTGGTTTGGAGGGCGGTCATGGAGAGTCCGAGAATGTTTTTTATCTTTCATCCAGGGGAATTCGGGTAATTTAACACAATTCGTATCTTTTGTAGAAGGCGATACTATAGAGGTGAAATCCTCGACACAATTCACCCTCTCGTTGTAGATATTAGGGCAGTAGCCAGCTCTAGTTGAATTGCCCATGATTGATGGGTTTGGGAAGCCCTCATTGATATGGGGTAGGCTTGTCATAAATTCGGCTATGCTAGGCTGACTGTTGATGAAGCCCGTCTCACGCTCTCCTGCCATCCTTCATACGTGCACTTCAGCCTCGCCGATCACCTCTAGCAAACATACAATAATGCTGGCTCTTCACGAGAATTTTTTAAAATAATAGCTATGGGCTATTCAATTCTGATTTTAGCCATACGACCTGTCAACCAGTAGCCACACACACCATTTTTCTTACGACCCATTCAATGTGACAAGTAACTGTATTAAAAACTACTCCCATAGTGCTACTCTCGTTCTCTTCGATAACCAAATCTACTATAGCCTGGTCACATGACATACGCTAACCAATGAGAGCCTTGTGATTTTACAAGCGTTACTGACCGTGTTAACTGGTACATTGGAGTGTGTATTTTCGAGAGAACGTGTTATATACAGGATGTTATTGTCCGATGGCCGTCAGGTGAATTGCGGAAACGGTCAATTTTGCCCTCTCGTCCACCCCCCCCCCCCCCTCCCCCTACAACAAACCCTCTCACTTCACACTTGGTCATCCGTACACAAACACAATATCCGTATTTGTAACGGTACGTTATATTATCTGAGAAACCTAACCGTAACTCACTTTAATATTGCATGACTTTATAAAAGGTGGATACGGGTTGTCTAGGATAGGGTGATGCGGACACGGGGCTTACTCACTCCGCCTGTAATCTTATACCACGATTAGCTACTCCCCCACCTGTATTTCGCCTAATACAGCACATCTGGCAAACATCACCTGGTTAAATTTATATGAGAATATCATAATGGTCTCAATAACCTCTCAACGTTATACAAATTAAAAAGCTAACAAATAAATAATAATAATTATGAAAATAAAAAAGATACCCCGTTTACTGAAATTGATCTTCCATTAAAATATAATTACGTTTTTGTAGTAATTGTTTTGAAAATAATTGTGAAGAAAGAAAGAGATAATGGTATGAAGTGTTTGAGTGGCACTGGATGTTAGGCGGCCTTGAGATTCCTCGTGAAGAAATAACGGGAGCGTGATTTATCATGATGTATTGGGAGTTCCTTAAGCTGTCACCCCTGTTAATGACATCATACAAATCACCAGGGTCGGGCCAACTAACTCCCGCTTGCAATAAAATCCAACTCGGCACATTTGCTTTTCGTCGAGAGAACGATAAACATGTCTTGATAATGAGGATTTACAGATGATAGGCTTTCTCACAGCACTTGCCCTGTAGCAAAAAGACGCTTTCGAACATATTTTGGTTTAGTCTCGTCCAGCAGGCGTAACTACAAGGCCAGGTGGTGAGGTAACAGAAGGAAATATGTGTTGACTAAGAAAACGAAAGAGTCTATAGGCTTGGTTTTGGAAGATCAAACGGTTTGAATTTTAAAGGCGATATCGCCCAGACGTTCGTTATATGTGTATAGAAAGCGAGCAGTGTTATTTCTCCAGATGGTTTTAGAGTATACGAACACTATACTGATGCTCAAAGCGTTGCTTTGTGTAGTAACAGTTGGATAAACTGTTTGAATCGACCTTCCCAGCTGGGTGTATCAAATCAGAGGACAGTCCACAGCATATGACTTTTCCTTCAGAAGATGTGCCACAAGAAGAGAGGTAATTGGGAAATAATATGACACTATTGATATGATTAATATATGGCTGTCGATGTCAGTCATGTCTGAAGGTAAGACTGCGCCCCAACACCAGTTTAACCATTTTCTGTTATAAACGTTCTAATGCTAGAATAAATTAAACCATAAGAAAATGCAAGATTACCTTTAACGTTAGTTAATCACGTTAAGCTTTTATACCTCAACCTGCCGGCGCCAAGACAGAGCACTTGGGCACCTCTTGTGAATGTATGTGTTGTAGAACAACCACCTGCACTGTCACTGTATTTAAAGTTAGGATTATTTCCTTCTTTCCCAACACCTTATGTATATACATGGCTACACATAGATGTCTTTAGAAGTAAGCCGCCTTGTGTTATAGCGTTTTTGGATGAATCGTGTGTTATAAATCCAGTCCCCTACGGAGTTGAAAATGAAGGTATATGGTGAACTGGGACACACCTTTTCAAACAGATTGAATGGGAGATACGGGCCAGTCGTTCAATAGTCACCCGTCCCATTCACGGAGACACCAGAAGCTTTGGGTGTATGTATGTGTTATGGAATTAGCTCTGATCAGGTGGCATACATAGAGCGTCCATCACAACAGCCCCAATTCAGTTCCCATTCAGCTGTTTGACTTGTATTGTCCAGATTTGTCAGGTAGCACAACTTTAAGCGTCCGGCAAAATACTGCAGAAAGGGTGAGCCAAACGATCTGTTTACAGCACAACTGTTACATTAGGAGTCAAAGGATCGCAGCTCGTGTCCTCTCAACAAAAGTAATTGTAACTTCTTAATCCTAATTGACCTAATGTCAGATGTGAGGAGGCACCGGCAGCGTAAAGTCTTTCTTATGAGCCGAACTTAATCCGATTTGAAGGTATTAGAAGACCTGAACATAATCCAACAGATGTTCATGTGACTTCTATAAAACATCCATCCTACAAGAACAGGGCTAAGAGTGAAAGACACAATTAGGTTGTAACCAAAGGTTAAGTTATCCATGTTTAAACATTTATCTTTACTACAAATAGCGCTAACAATGATCGGTTGGAAATTTAGTGAAACCCTAGATTTAATGCGCCGCATGATGGCAATGTCCACCAAAGAATATATGTTTATGTCAATAGTCTTATTCTTCCCATTTAGAACATAACTACATGTGTATATATACAGATCAAGCCGTTTCCCACTAAAGACATAGATTGATATTAATTTTTGTAAAACTTAATGTTACATTGTAATTTGTAATACACACGAGGCTGGGTATATACTTATGTACTTATATACTTCTGATTACCTTCGCAATAGGGGTTTTCTTGCTACGGTAAGTTGACATTGTCGTTCATATTTTGCTTTCATTATCGAATTAATTTAGCATAAAACATGTCAAACCCTTAACTAATTATATATTTTTTAGAAGAAAAAAAACTCTAATAAAAAAAAATAACCGATGACAGATATATCATTTTATTAAAAATACTGATTTCACGACAGTAATATTATAATTTGGCTGAGCGGAGATGCTTAAAAAACGTCTTAACATCAAGTAACAGTCTTTGATCCAAGAGTCGTAAAAACACAAATCTAATATAGGTTTATATATTCATTCAGCCACAATATAGACGGAAGTACTTTACTGGGCAAGGTGTTTAAATTGTGGAATTATTAATAATATAAAGTAAGTTGAGTTATCTCATGGGAGTCGGTAGGCCTATATTATATAAGCGTAGGCAAAGTGACGTAACATCTTACGTGTTACCTACCAGCTATATATACCTGCTACCTCTCATATAGTTCTCTCGCCGAGACAGTACTTTTAGAGAGTAATTCTGCTGACTTTACTTGGTACTGAAAGACCCTATTTGCCAGTAGAGAGAAACACCTTGCACTGTTGGCTGTGTTTGGGAGTCAATTAGTGTTTGGGAACACCGTTCTCATATAAGTGAAATGTCATTTGAATATAGCGACAGTGTGCGCGACGGTTGTACAAAATGTACATATACTAACCGTGGTTAAACATCAACGAGGCAATTACACATTTACACAGTTTTAAGCAAGCATTAAAAGTATCCGCATAAGAGTAATATTTAGTTATTTACCCGAAATCATAACCTCTTCATTCAATTCTTTAACGCTTCCCATTTCAGTTCCCAGGTGGTCTATCTAAGTCCATCATTTATCCTATAATACATATTTTCAAGTAAACCGGGACATTCCACACGGAGGATTTGTCAAGGGTTAATCTGCCCCAGGCAATATCACAAGAACTGTATGATTCTAATTTAGAATTCCCGTCATAACCTACAACCTTCAGGTTTACATCAAAACATTTTGTGTAAGGAAATCAGTAGAATTCACATCACGTGCCATCCGTCCTAAAGAAACTATGCTGATATGTTGTGCTTTTGTCAGACATGTTTCGTTACATTTTTTGTTACAACTTTAACATGCTTACTCAATTTGGCTGGTCCAACACAACATGCAGGTGTAATGTTGAGCTAAATGGTGTAGTAGACTCATCGATAAGACGAGTTAAACCCGAAGAAAAAAATAAATAAATCAGAATTGATGCTATAGAACGATGTATGCAATATTTAAGAAAGCTAGACTACTTTCTTAGCTGGAAAAATACACTCTTATTCTGCATGTGCTTGATGAATACGAAGACCATGTGGGATATTCTAACCGTTTTTCACATTTAATTGTCTCTTATGAATAAGACGTATATACACTGCATCCCTACAATATAGTATTTTCCCCCTAAAAGTCAGCTGCATTAATTGACACGTTTCGATCGGGCTACCCGATTCTGTCGATAATTGTTCAGTATTAATGCTGTTTCTCCTATGTTGTGAGCTTTGAGCGGATGTACACATACTGTATCATAGCACCACGGGAAGTAGAACTGGTCAAAGGTGACCTGTCCCTGTAGTAGGGGATTGTGTTAGCCTCATAACCACTTTCGATCCACTCTGAAATAACCCTGAGTCAGGATTACATTGAATCTCATAGACGATTCCAATACGTTGAAGAAGTCCGTGGAATTATTGATCTGTTCTGGGCGCTTTACACGAAAACACCAGAGCGATGCCACATTACTACAGGTTTCACAGGCTAGAAAAGATCTGAACTTCTATTACAGTAGTGAAATCAATGCTTCCATCCACGATTAAAACGGAAACGAATTCCGCTCAGGTCTGTCTTACACACATATAGCAGACATGTAGCAAGGCTCACAACCTAAATACACAACACAATGCTTTATTTCATAGTACGAGTTACCCACGATCGAAGAGCGAAAAATAGCTATTTTATGAAAGGTGTGGAAAATATCTTGTTCAATTTGAACTTGGTTTTTGGTACATTACTACCATATATGTTCTCGAATCAACAGAAATCCGAAAAAAAGACAAAAGTAACCAAAAACTAAAGAAAATATCAATATAATAATTGTGTTATTTGAGTATGCATAATAACAAAGAGTAGGCATATTTATGTTTATTGCCTGCAATATTACTGACTGAATTAAGCCTCAAAAGTCAATTCTAAATGGTACATAACCACAAATACTTTCTTGAACCAGATAAAACATGTCATGGAAACATAGAATCATACACAATTTAGTTAAAACGGTGCAATGTGAATCTGCTGGTCTGCTAGTCCAGTAAGCCATTTGAAAAACTTCTGCTTTATAGATTTTATTTTAAAAAGTTTCGTGAATATATTCATATATTTCACTATATATTAAGTGAAAGGAAAACTTAGTATGAAATTAAATAAATATTATTTGCTATAAATAAGCTCAGACAAATATGCTATAAAGTATGTTCAAAACATATGTTAAATCTACTGTTTGTTGTATTAGGGTCAAAAATTGTTCGGAGAAGTCTTTACCACCGGGCTCATTTGTGGGTTTGTCGCCGTGATCCCATGTTATCACTATGCGGATTCATCCATGAAAAATACAACTGTTTACTGACACTGTTTTTCTATCATTTTGTCCCCATTGTAATCCGTGTTCTAATTTTCCGGCATATGTGTTAGCTATTCCCCAATTCGTTTCAGCAGGCCGACGCCTCGAACTGTCTTCTGCTGTATTAAATTAAGCGTGTTCGATCCATTGCCGAAGTGAGTGGTCGCCTATCGCTGTAACACTTTTTAGTCTGGGCATGCAAATGATTCCGCCATTCTGGACAATTGACGTTTGATGAATATGTTTTTCATTGGATCGCAAACGAATTGGGGTTTTACGACTGTGTATAGCGTGAACCAAATCGATTCTATTGTAGTTGAGCAGTGCAGTCCTCCAGTGAGGCGTTCTCCTAGCCATGCTTCAGTTCTCCAGATAGAGAGAGGAGTATTGGTAGCAAGCAGATGGTTCGCGTATTATTGGGTACTGGGTCAAACAACACACTCTACATTTGCATTTTCCAACAAATATAATGAGCGGAATATCAATTCGCTGCATAAACAATCCTGTGCTATAACGTGTAATGTTTGTAGAAGGAATTTCCTATTCAGGTTGTGAGTGATTTAAAAGCTTCATGACATGTTACTTTCATATAATGGATAGCTGTTAACAAAGATAGAAAGATGAAAAGAGTAAAACTAGAAGAAATAAGGATGGAAAGAAAAATATGGTCACACTCGAACATGTAATCCAAAAATAATGAACTAATATGCCTTAATAAGCTATAAAAACTTAAAAAGTAACAATTAAAAACAGAAATGTTGCAGTTATTGTTCTGTCGTTCCAACTGGTATACTTAATTGAAAACATGTGTGCATTGGATCAGATGACATTGAACCTTTAAACCAAAAAAATAAAAATTAATATAAAAAAAACGGTAATTAAAAACAGAAGCTTTTTATATTTTATAAACATTGTTTTCTACGTGCAAAATTAAATTACAGCTCAATTTCTTTTTTTTAAATTTAACCATGTTTTATATTTGCTATTAACTGTACCATATTTATAGGTGTATGACTGTAGACCAGTAGTGAAAAAAACATGAGAGGTCAAACACAGCCAGAAGACTGATATTGAAATATTGCCAGCTCTCGTTTGGTCAAACTTATCTCTAGAATAAATAAACACGGCTTACATATGATGAATGTAACTAGACACATCTCTTAGTTTCTTTTCTTTCTGTTCTCGTCGGGTTCGTTCTACCGTAAGCCTGTGTAGATCAGTCGGTAAGAGTACTAACTCTGCTAGCCAGATAGCCCAGTTCGAATCCCGTGGAGACAAGCACAAAGTCCTTTCTCTGCGATCAAAATATATTATTTCTGACCATAGTCAATACATATTGATAGATTAGAAACAATAAAATAGAGTTGAGAAGGATAACTATAGAAGGGGAGTCAGTATTTCTCTGTAACTCAGGACGGTAACCTTTGTACAAATAAATCATGCCAGTGTTTCCAAAACAAATTGCTTTTATGGCAGCAAACACAGACGTAATGTTGACCAATACTGGATACTCTAATTTAGTCATATATGATATTTACCTACTGCTTCATTCTATTAGATTTGGTTAATGTGTTTCTAAATTTATTCATAGCTGTGCTGAACATTAGTTATTCTTCAGATTGGGTTGTGAGTTGCATGGGGATTCTCTTTGTAGTCCGCTGTAACAGGTTTAAATACAAATTGGTATAGGCTACATGCAAAAAAGATGGAAAGGCAATCTTATAGGTTTTATATGTAAAACGTCATACTTTTAAACAGATTTTTAAATAAAAGAGTTTTGATAGTTTGTGGTGTGTGTGTATGTGTTCCCTGACCACCGGCTACCTGACCTATAAGAATACTGTGCAGAATTGTAATTGAGAAGACAGAGAGACAAAGCAGGAGGAACTGAGTGAAAGAGTACGTGTCTAAAGTTGTTTGTAAATCTGTCACACAGAATTCACACAGACTCTGGCAAGACGATCTGTATATTTTGAAAGCTGTATATAAATACTTAAGACTCAAAGAATTGAACGTCTATGTAAGAGTAAGCTGAAATCCGGCTATCATGTGCGTCTATAACATGCGAACAGCGTTGGAAACGGTTAAGATTTGAAACCGTTTCTTGAAATCTTCATTAAACTATGATGATCATATGGCCCACTAAGATATATGCATGTGTACAATTTTTTGTTTGTTTTATCTTCATGTATAGTCAGACAGACGACAGAAACTTTCTTCGGCTATGTGAAGAGTTTATTTAAGTGTTTTTGCTTAATTTACTTACTATATATTTTTTGACAAATCTTTGCCGGATAAATTCATAATTGTAATTCTGTAAAGCTACCAACCATGTTTAATATATATCATTGGTTTATTTTGATTGGTCATTTATTAAGTAAGCAGTAGGCCTGGGGCAAAAGAAAGAACGTGTCAATGTCTTCAGCTCGACATATTCAAGTCCAAGGCCCGCCTTCTCTTTGTTAACTTTCATCGCTTGTCTATAACCTGAGCGAAGCGGAGTCCAATTACTATCCGAGTCTGCCTCTATAGCTTCCGTTCTGGTTACAGATTACATGATGGTCACAGCAACTGTAGCCTCTTACAAGCTGGAACAAGGGGCTAATTGGTCCCTATGCACGAAGCACCCCTACGAGCAGGAGTGCCCTGTCTTCCCGCAGGCAGGCGGCTCGAGTAAGAGTCTCCTATCCAAAATTACGTCAGATCGTCTTGATTTTCAAAACACATTGACATTTGTCGGAGATTGATGCATCGCTTCCGTACTGATGTAGCCACCGTGACCCGTGAAGGGGCAACAGACTACCCGTAATAAAAAAGGAAACCAGGGCGGTTTATAGAAGCATAACATTGCAAAAGAATATTATACCAACGTTACTGCGGTTAAACTAGAATTATGCATGTTCAGTGATTCCCAAGTTGATTCAGACTGTCCGCCTTTACCGATATCTCTTCTCATTTACGTTTACTAATAATCATCAAATGCTAACCTTAGACTTCCCCTAGAGAACGCCCTAGTTGTTGCATCAGACAACCTGTGTTTACTGATAAACCCCACGGTCTGACTGCTAGCCCCATATTTCCCGTGTTCAGAGATAGTCTTCACGGAGAGCTCTAGCTGTTGCCTCAGACTACCCGTGTTTACTGGTAAAGTTCATGGTCTGACCGCTAGCCCCGGATTTTCCACGTTCTCAGATAGTTCCCACAGAAAACTCTAGCTGTTACCTCAGACTACCCGTGTTTACTGATAAAGTTAATGGTCTGACCGCTAGCCCCAGATTTTCCATGTTCACAGATAGTCCTCACAGAGAACTCTAGCTGTTGCCTCAGACTACCCGTGTTTACTGATAAAGTTCATGGTCTGACCGCTAGCCCCCGATTTTCCACGTTCACAGATAGTCCTCACGGAGAACTTTAGCTGTTGCCTCAGACTACCCGTGTTTACTGATAAAGTGCATGGTCTGACCGCCATCCCCGGATTTTCCACGTTCACAGATAGTTCCCACAGAAAACTCTAGCTGTTGCCTCAGACTACCCGTGTTTACTGATAAAGTTAATGGTCTGACCGCTAGCCCCGGATTTTCCACGTTCACAGATAGTCCCCACAGAAAACTCTAGCTGTTGCCTCAGACTACCCGTGTTTACTGATAAAGTTAATGGTCTGACCGCTAGCCCTCGATTTTCCACGTTCACAGATAGTCCTCACAGAGAACTCTAGCTGTTACCTCAGACTACCCGTGTGTACTGGTAAGGCCCATGGTCTGTGTTAACTCCAGAGTTTCCCTGCTCGATGATAGTCCTCACAGAGAAATCTAGCTGTTGCCCCAGACTACCCGTGTTTACTGATACGGCTCACTATTTACAAGTTAATACTTTCCTTGTTTATTGATAGTCCTCACGAAGAACGAGGTGTTGCCTCAGACTATCCGTGTTACCTGATGAAGATCAAGCCGTATAATGTTCATTGATAACGGATAACTGGGTTGTCTCAGACTACCCGTGCTAACGATGAGGCTCATGGTCTATCAGTTAGGCTCGATAACTCTTACGGTGTTCCTACAATGCAATAGACTACCCGTGTTCAACGATAACCCTCGCAGTGTCTACGGAAGCCTTAAACTACCAAACTTCACCGATTACCCTCGCTGTGGTTACAGAAGCCTTATATAGCCAAATTTTTTCTCGACCCGTTTGTAGAAAACATTGATGATGTTTAAGTAATTTTAGATTTAACGTGTGTGTCTATAGGGATGTTTCGGCATAACATGGATGACTGTGAAATTCGAACAGCAGGCCGTTAGAGGGAGCTTATTGTTTGCCCTAGTAATCTCGGAGTTAAGGGGCAACATGAAATCGATCTGTTTCACGTATTTTATACCTTAAATAATATTGAGTAATTCGTAAAACCCCAACCAGCCAATACCATTCTTCATTTTAGTTTTTAATTTTAATTTTAACATTTGAGATTTACATAGAAGAATGATGAAGATGTGTTAATCTCCACATTTAGTTGTTCAGACGTGAGGTGAATTGAAGAAAAAAACATGATTGCGTCCAGATATAAATAAATGTATACGCAGCCGTATGATGTGAACAGCTGTAGTTCTCTGTTGGCGAAGTTAAGTTAGTTACGGGCTGAATTCCAAAGCCGTACAAGCCAAGCCAAAGTTGCTTGTTCGTTTTTTAACTATTGCACTTCACAAGAGGTTATTTTAGTGAAGATATTCTAAAGATGTAAGACCATTTTTGCGGTCGATTTATGGCGGAATCTCCGGTCGAATCATGAAAACGTATCTTACAATTTGTTAAAAAAGTATTGTAACTTAACTGGAGTGCCATGTTCCATAACTTTCGTACGCGTTCTGACTTTTCACTAAGTGAGAATTTAGCCATCTGTGTAATTAGTTGGCCAATTTGATATGATATGTTGTTTGGTCCTATTTCCTGTGGACATATGCCACTCAGGAATATATTAGTACAGGACTGTTAGGGCGGTCAGTTAGCCACAGCTAGGCTACATATTTACATATCATGTCAACTCGAGCGATTTTGGTAAATTTATTCGCTTACCAGATGTCAAATTGTGACTGGTAGGTTGTCCAAAGGTTGTCCTAAATCCCGCAGAAATATCAAAGTTCGTCCAGTCATCATCGTCATTATTCTTTGGTTATTGTTGAGGACTTGTATTAGCATTAGGATAGTAACAAATCTATTGGTATGTTGATTACATTTTACGGTGACCACGAATTCAGCAGATATGTGTATGTATATATATCACTGCTCCCTTGTGTGCATGGTTTATCTTAATAAACACATGGAGATACCTTGATACAGTTCACGTTGATAACTACAATAACTCGTTATATCCATCTATACACTGGTTACGCAACAAGAATTTCTATGACATTTTGTTCTCGATGAAGAGCTTTGTTGAAAATAATGATTGTATTATTCTTAATTTATATTGATTGCTTGACTATGGTTTATATCACATTCAGCAGCTTTTCCGTAACACTTTGGATCGAAAGTGTTTATTTTGCGGGCACTGAACACTTTAATGGACGCTTTACACAGACCCAAATGTGAATGTACCAATGCGCACTTCTCGTTTCGCTCTCGACAGCGAAGCGAGGGTTTAGATTGATTTATGATTGAAATTACTACAAAAAAGGCATTTGTGGGATAGATAGAACTTCAAATTTGCGACCCGGATATCACATTTATTAAACTCTGGTAGTAATTTCCCTCGGAATAAAGGAAAATTACTACCCTCGTTTCATAAATTTGATATCTCCGGGTAACTCATCAGAGATCCTGTATATAAGACTGTAAACTAAATACTTCACCATAACCATAACACTCTCGGGATTAAAGAGAGCAGACGCATACCTAGTGATAGAAGTCTTTCTGATTATTAGTCTAAATAAAATAGTACCATATATTTTGTTCGAGTGAAGGGTTATACTATATACAGTATTATTGAAGTCGGGCAATATTTATGGTATTTAAACTTCGATTCACGTTAACACTTGGTATTCTATCAACAATGCGGTACATTTCACAAGTTCACTGTTGAATATATGAAATAATGTTTTAATAATAATTTTAGGAAATTCAGCCGCTCTTTAAAAGAGACATGGTTGAGCAAATTACATTTGACATTTTTGCATAAACATTAAATTAATAAGCTAACTTATTGTCGCGTACAGTTACCCTGTTTCAATTAACATTTATGGTTTGAAATTTAATGACTCACTATCCACTAAATGATAGTTGGCATTTTTAAATTGACGATTTGTTCAGGTATATCTTCCTGTATAGAGCAAAATTCGGTCTTAATGTCATCCCTACTGACATTAACTTTAAAGGGTGTTTTCGTGTTGACCTTGTGAAGGCAATTTGAAAGAGAGAATATAAAGAAAAGGTTTTAGTGTCATTTAATATTTCTATATGTTTCTCAGTCCAGTTCTAGAATAAACTCAGCACTAATTTATTTTCTATTCTGTTTTCAGTTTTTGGAGGTCCTGGAAGACACCCCCAAAGCAGTCTACATGTCAGGACAAACACAGTATAATATCCCTTAAAGGAATACCCCGTCTATGTTAGGTTGACTACAAGAATCACACACAAATAGGTAGTTTTGCTTAAAATATAGACTCACCTCAACAGTAAATATTTTTATGGTGAGTTTTTTTCTATAATCAACTGGAGCTTTAAAGTTTTTTGTGGCAGTTAAAAAGAAACAGCACACAATTGAAAATTATTCTGCCAGAATACTAATTGAGGTTGACACCGGCCTCTGCTTGATTGACACACCTCTCTAATATTGGGTAAGAACAACGTTGGATTCCAATTCTTCGTCGAATAATAGCAACCAGAATCGGTTGATAAATCCTGATACCAGAATACCATGACAATTTATTTAAGGTATCGGCCTTGGATACCAGTATACATTACCAAAAGATGACAAATGGTATGATCAACATGTAGAGAAGAAATCGTCGCTTTACATCTTTATGGACACTGGGTCAAAACTACGATTAATTAAACATGGCCTCAACGTCAACGAAACCTTTATTTGACGTTATACTCTAATGGTATTTTTTGTATTTTTCCTGTTTTTATCTGTTCAATATTGACTATATGATCTGTTCGCTTGATCAACTTTCCATCGTTGATTAAAATGCCAAATTATATTGAAAAAAACATAATAAAACCATCACATATTTAACGCCAATTTGGAAAACATCTGTTCCATAGTTATTTATTTTTTACTGTTAATAAAGTATTAATTTATATCTGTTTTGGGTACTTTACATCTGTGTCCCATATAGATGGAACCTGCATATTCTATACATATCCATTACTGAAGTCATTTGTGCTTATATTTTGAGTTGTTTCATCGTTGTACCAAATGTACACTTAAACTGTATATTTATATTTGAACATAGCTATGTAGTTAACAACATCAACCACTACCTTGCAAAAACGCAACACAGCCATTTTCTGCATGTACAGGAAATATTAGCAGATATTCCCAACAAATTTACAGCTATGCGTTTACTGCAAAGAGGTAAAAAAAATTCCAATGTATGAAAAAACGAAACGAAAGAAGACACGGGCTTGTTTCTAATTTGTGTGGTCTATAGGATCCAGCAAAGTTAGGGCGCTAGACAGATGCGGAACGCGTTATCATATTTTTATTTCAGTACCCTCATTTCTCCGTCTTGAAATCACTGTCAACTTTCTGTTTGTGAAAACAAACCTCAAAGAACTACATGCATTTCCTAAATCGTTCAACAATAACTGTGAATTAAAAAATTCCAAGTATGTTTTGTACATTATCTCAGACATTATCCAGTTATATAGAAATTGATGATATTTGTTTTCACTTCGTAAATATGAGACCAGTTGCATTTCGTTCCAGGCAGGATATTACATCTGTCAATTTAATTTATTCATTTAGGCTCATATCGATGTAACAGGAGAAAATTATAAGAGAGAGAGAGAGAGAGAGAGGCAGAGGAGTTAGGTGCACCATTGGCTTTTCGCGCACTTTCTCGCGTAACATGTTATGTATAGGCAGTTAGCCTACGTGTTATCTA
Organism: Mopalia kennerleyi; assembly: GCA_034783855.1. Lineage (NCBI taxonomy): Eukaryota > Metazoa > Mollusca > Polyplacophora > Chitonida > Mopaliidae > Mopalia > Mopalia kennerleyi. The sequence continues at coordinate 4,215 of JAVFBX010073202.1, read as the reverse complement.
TCGTTAACGTCACGTTATGTTGTATCTAGCATAAATGATAATAAAGCAAATAGTGCACCTTAATGAGACAGAGAGAGGGGAGGAGGCTCCTGTGAGGAACAGTTTTTTGGGTAGGGTGTGGTAAGCCTGTGAACCATTGGATTGTTAGCTGGTGATTGAGTGGACATGTCACGACCCCTGACCCTCTGTACATAGCCAATAGGGCCGGGAGAGTACTGTTGGTCAAACTCTGATAACTGGAATAAAGCTGAAGAATATCTGGCCGTGACCTGGTCCAATGCTAATCATATCATCCCATTGGAAGATCCCCTCGTCCAAAGAGGTCGTACAATGAATGTAGCCTCTTGACAACTTCACTCTAAATTCAGAATTAGATTTTTTCGAAGGCAGATTGTCGTTTTGTTGGACAGTTGAGCCTTGTATTAGAGGGCCCTAAGGTCCCAGTGTTCAATTGTTTAATATCTGTCGTTGATTTGATAATTAGCACGGTTCTTATTAGCTCTGGTACCATTCCCAAAAGATGTTGGTCTAATCAGTTGAAGCGAGTAACATTAACTCAGCGTCTCTCCACACGTATACAGACAGTATCAGTGCCAGCATCTCCCAACACCCCCGTGAATAGAAAGGACAAGGAAAATCACACAGAAACACTGACTCCCAGAACAGCCTGATATTCAAACTATACGGCTATCCAGAATTCCCTAACGTACCATCAATTATAAGGGTGACGTTTTCCGTCATTGTTATGTGTTCGTAGACAATGTTCTCTGTGGCAGATTACCCCGGCAATCGTCCAGATGGAAACTATTCCTACAACATCCACAGAATCCCACTGATTAGTTATCTTTTTTTATTGTTTTATTGCAGATTTCCTTTTTTCGTATATTAGTGCTCGTTGATAAGACTTAATATGAAATATGCAAAGCGAGACGATTTAATTTACAGAATGTGGTACTCCAGATTAGATATGTTCAAAAGTAGTACATGTGTATTCAACTTTGTGCGACTAAATGTGGCGTCTGTAAAATTCACGGTGTTTTTAAGACATGCTAACCGAGTCTGGATAATCCTACCTCATTTGTCAGGATTGTGACGTGTAAAACAAAAGACTTTCCTCTTTATCATGCTGTTATTAAATTATTAATCCAGGAAGAATAAGCGCCTTTGAAGCGCTCCATGGTAAGACCCATACTTAGTAATAGGATGCAACTTTTAGGGTCATTATAATGTAAGCGATATCGGTTACGGGTCCATTAAAACGACATGGAGAGATTGTGTTTGCTGAGACTTGACCACCGAACCCAACTGTGTCCAGTGAGCACAGGATGTTCCAGATAACCTGGGAATTAAGCAAAACTGAGGAGATAACAAATAGAACGAATGAATGATCTTTCAGATTTTCACTAGTTAAAAGGAGAAAGTCCAGCCATATACATATTATTCAAAATGTTATAGTCTAAATAATGTTGAACAATCAGAAAATATATACATAAAACCAACCTTACACGTTTTATCTAACATGACGAACATAGCTCGGTGGGATTCACATGAACGACTCCGACTTGACGACCACACAAGAATAAACGTATTAATATATTAGTAACTTTACGTCGAGCTTCTTGGTCTCCTACTTAAACTGTAAGTTATCAAATCTCTATCTGCTAATTTTCAAAAGGTCTATAGATTGTCACACTATGAACTAATATTCCTTTATGATGTGCTCAGAGAGAGAAAAGAAAGATATAGTTTGCGTGAACTGTACTATATTAAAAAACATTTAGGATTACATCGATTATTAGTACCCTAAATTCCAGTGCCAGTGGCAAGTTTGTTTCTAATTGTCGGATAAAAGTCACATTGCTCTGTCCCCTAGTTTTATCCGACAAATGAGCGACGTTTAAGATGAGATGCTCGCTTTTAACTAGGTTTAAATATAGTCTTCTCTAGGCTGTTTTTTTAGCTCTTTTTTTACTCATCTAGCGGCATTCATTATTTCTATACATTAAAACGTAAAGGTGCAAAATAGCCAGAAAACTGCTCTAAAACGCGATTAATAAATTGTTTGATAATTCTATTAGACCACATGCGGTCATGTAAGATTAAAACATCAGTGATCATGTCAGATGAAGACCTCCTAAAGTCAAAGGAGATGAAAAACTCATGCGATCATGTCAGATGAAGACCTCGTTTGGTTCTGGTAGAGAAAAACCACTTGTGATCACGTTTGAGGGAAAACTGCATGTGATCATGTCTGAGAAAAACCCATGTGATCATGTTAAAGGAGAACCCCATGTTATCATGTTGAGGAAAACGTCATGTGATCATGTTAGAGGAAACCCGCATGTGATCACGTTAAATGAGAACCCCATGTGATCATGTTGAGGAAAACTTCATGTGATCATTTTAAAGGAAAACCCAATGTGTTCATGGTTATGTTAAACCCCATGTGATCATCTTAGCGAAAAGCCTCGTGTGGTTATGGTAGAGGAAACTCCAATGTAATCATGTTAGAGAACAACGTCGTGTGATCATGTTGGAGGAAAACCATACATGTATGTTATCATGTTAGGTGAAAACCTAATGGGATCATGGTAGAGGAAAACCCATTGTTATCATGTTAGAGAACAACGTCGTGTGATCATGTTGGAGGAAAACCTTGTGTTATGATGTTAGGTGAAAACCCAATGAGATCATGTTAGGTTAATATCCGATGTGATAATGGTAGAAGAAAACCCATTGTTATCATGTTAGAGAACAACGTCGTGTGATCATGTTGGAGGAAAACCTTGTGTTATCATGTTAGGTGAAAACCCAATGAGATTATGTTAGGTGAAAACCCAATGTGATCATGGTAGAAGAAAACCCAATGTGGTTATGCTGCAGAAAACCCTCATGTGATCATGGTAGAAGAAAACCCAATGTGATCATGGTAGAAGAAAACCCAATGTGGTTGTGCTGCAGAAAACCCTGATCATGGCGGAGGAAACCCTTACTTTATCAAGTTTGATGAAAACCCAGCGAAATCATGTTAGAAGAAAATTCACATGTGATTATGGTAGAGGAAACCTGCGTGTGATCACTTTAGATGAAAACCACATGTGATCACGTCAGATGAAAACCACATGTGATCATGTAAGTGGAATGCCATCTCTCTTATGTTAGAGGAAACCCAATGTGATTATGTTTGAGAAAAATATCGTTTCATATGATAATGGTACAGGATAACCTCGTGTTTCCATGGTAGAGGGGAAAGAATTATGCCCATGTCAGATGATAATGTGATCATGGTATATGTACAATTCTTGTGGCGATGGTAGAGGAAAATTTCATGAGGTCATGCATGGTAGAAGATCTCATTGATCAAATTTGAGTGAGATTTCAAGGGATCATGTTAGAGGAAGTCTTCGGTTTGTCAATTCAATATATTGGTATATGATGCATATTTTGAACATATATCATGGCGGCTTAGTAAAATTTCGTGAATTAATAACAGCATTAGGAAATTGTAGTTATTGATTATCGAATTAAAAAAATGACATTATATTACAACCTACTCTGTGAGTGAAAAATAAAAACTATACAAAATAATAATAATTTGTAATAAGAACCGATACAACAGTATCTCTGAAAATATTATAAAACAGACACCGCGTTTTACAGAAATGAAACAATGCTATATTTTTTAAATAAACGATTAAATAAATAATTCATAGTATTCTGGCTTGTGTTTTTATATTATCGGGCTAACCTCGAAATTGGCTAATACAACATTCGCTAATACAATTTAATAAAACGTTTGAATACAACAAGCTCCACATAAACCATACAGTATGGATTGGAATCTGTTATGTCCCTATATATTGTGATATATGAGGTAACCTCATGTGATCATGTGGGGGGAGACACATAATGCGGTCAAGTTAGGGAAAGCCCACATCTGGTCATGCTGGGGAAAGACCTCCTGTTGTCATGTTGACATGGGACCAATCTAGAGGAAGATCTCATGGGACCAAGCTAGAGGAAGATCTCGTGGGACCAAGCTAGAGGAAGATCTCATGGGATGAAGTAAGTGGAGGATCTCATGGGACCAATCTAGAGGAAGATCTCATGGGATTAAGCTACATGAAGATCTCATGGGATTAAGCTAGAGGAAGATCTCATGGGACCAAGCTATAGGAAGATCTCATGGGAGCAAGCTAGAGGAAGATCTCATGG
>JAVFBX010073091.1:0-16815 GCA_034783855.1 Mopalia kennerleyi | reverse complement strand
TTCAGAAAAATAAGCATAACTCATTTGATTCTGTAATTACAAAAAAGTCCTTATTTTGGGCGCTAGTGCCTCTTTAACGGGAATTTATTCACAAAGGGCCTGTACTTTTATGCCCCAACGCCTAGCGTTGAAGACCCCTGAACACGGTCATGTTGTTGTTGCTTAGCACTGGAACGACTAAACCCCACTTGAAATTATGTTTCCATGACAACTGTGTAGCATGGTGAGGGCTTTATGAAATGGGCCTCAGTAAAACAGTTGGATCTGTCTGAAATTTAATTATCCCTTTACCATTTGTACTTACTTTAAATTGCAAACATTTGCAATGTAGGCATGCTATCCCCATACCTTTGCGTCCTCAACAAATATTTAAAGAATTGGTTATCCAGTGTATCCGAGACCCGCGTAAGAGTCCATGGAGGGATACAAGCCAATTATACCCGGGTAGTGTAAAGGTATCTTTAGTAGAAAGAAACAAATATTTATTCAAACATAACGTTTTCTCACTCCAATCGCTACAGAATTCCCCATAATCGTAATGTAATCCCCCCCCCTCTCTACCTCTGCCAAAAATGGTTTTAAACCGAGAAAACGGTTGTTTTTGTCGACGATTGGGTACACCTATCAACCAATTGTAATGGTACATTTTTATTCACCTTAATAACCTTATCAAGTACAGCGTTAAATCGCAATCAAATAAATAAACAAAGAACTACTACAGCTTTGGGTATCGGCTCATCGACACGGTTTCGAGTCTGTCGGCCTTCATCTTATTTATGTGTGCATGGGTCACAATATGTGGGTTCGGCAAATGCGAGGTTGGTTTTTACGATGTTTAAACCTGGGTTTCCATCGTATTTAAGCGAGAACAATGTGTAATGAATGGACTATCAATCGTCATAATAGTTAAATGCCTTGGAGTTCGACGTGAAACCCCAAAGAAACAAACAAAACTAGAACCTGGTGATCTGCTCAATGTATCACCGTTATCGATATAAGTATATTCACATGGCATGTTATCATAACCAAAGGATTTATTTACAATGTACAATTATTGGTTTCGTTGGCAAATAATGACCTAATGATAGTAATTTGCTTTAGCAGTAAAGCATCACCTGATTAAGTGGCGATCGTGAAACAGACATTCCAACATACAACAGTAAAGTATGTGAAATAAACTGGAGGGTTGGGAGGGAACTTGTCCTTACTCCGGGGTTTTAGGGCTGAGAACAACACGAAACCGATCTGTTTGTTCTGTGTTTGTCTAGCGGGATTGTTCTGTAATGTCAGTCAAATAACATGAAGGACGGCATTAAACCCCAATCAAACAAACTATTCTGGTCACTGGATACAGAGTATATGCAAAACCACATATGGTCACTATAGGTTATATTTTCGAATAGGTCCGAGACTTTGTTGTTGATGTTAATATCGGGGATCCGCACTGTTACAGTAAAGCCTACATTGAAAACTTTTTTATATGTATGGTATTTGTAAAATGTTATTAATCGTGGTGTGCATTATTTCTCCCAAAGGAAGATTCCAATTACTTATTTCGGTGTTTCTCTTTGGTTTTGATTTACCGTTATGGATTGTTCTTGAAACTAGTATTGGCACTTAAATGAACATGTTACACGATCGGTTGTATATACCCGGGAAAAATCAACTTGCAACCACAATAGTCATGAATGTGCCAGCATATTCTCAACCCAAGGACTGTTGTCAGAGTAAAACTTGTTTGAAAGTGTGTCATTCCACTTGGCCATGTTTAATGTGCCATTGTCGTCTTGTTTTATGTGAGTTTTTCAATCCACCCAGCATCCATATAAAGCATCAGGTTCTAAGCTGGTCGACCAGAGACCATTGCTTACATGTGTATCACCAATCTTTGGTCGAAGTAAGAAAACAGGTTAATTTGTATACCCTTACATTATTAAATAAAGGTTGAAAACTGTCCATGGCCAGCTAGATAATCTAATAACACCGTATTAAAATTTGTAGTGGGATTTAGACATGGCTTAATCCTTAATCACAGGGAGTAATCTGGATGTTTAAATGACGAATCACAGATCCGCTACCCAAAACTTGGTAGCGACCAGCAAACGATTTTCGGCTAATGGACCTTGCTATCTCGATTATTTATGAACAATTGATACATTTACGTGTCGTGAAGACCACAATACCCGGTTTAATTTAACAGCAACATTAAAATGGGAAAATATGAGGGAGCTAATTTAGATTTGGTGTTAACCTTGTGGTGTGTTAGCTCCCATGTAGGGATCACTCTATAGCCATATATGTCAGTGAGCTATAGGAGGGACTTTCCTCTTTCATTGATGCACTCAAAACAAACTGGCTACACGAAGCCGCACTGCTGGTAACGTTTTGGGTTTTTTTCGTTTTTTTTCTTCCTGTGGTTGTCCTGTCTTGTTTGTTATTAGCTAATAGTGGCGTCGAGGGTGGTTTCCTTCACCTAATAGTCTGACATGTCGTCAAATGAGTGGAATAGCTATAAGTGCGTCGTAAAGCCCCAAGTATAACAAACAATAGATATCACGTAAAATTTGGGGTTCGAAGGCTTTACCAATTACATTTTCTGTCTTTTTTAAAACTGTATTTATATCCACGTGTTGAAGCACCGCTCCATGCTGACATGTACATTTCCGAGTCTTGGCTATCTGCGAATGTATATACAGCGAAAACTAGGAAAGGTGAACATGTTCTCATCTTTCAAACTCAATATTCGTTCAACCTTGTCGCTTGACAAGTCCTTCCTGTATGCGTCATCAAGCAATAAGTAATTCCAATTGCTTACATTTTGGGCGAAAAGACTTACCACGCAATTTGGGTGCATTTAAGATAGTTTTGAAACCCCGCATGCATTGATTTGATTACACTCGACTGAGAACTGATCCTTGTCTGTAGCACTGATGTGGGCAATTACGGTGGAACCAATTTGATTTGGGAATTTACCAGACTGACATTTATTTCCCAGCAACAAATTTCCTGGAAAAACGTACAGGCAAATCACTAATGAATACCTCAACATTTTTGGACCGGCCGATCATTTTCACATAAACTAAATTATAATAATGGGGAAAGTATTATACTCTGTTAGTTGCCATAAACAGTGTGTATAAAAAGTGTAGCTTAAGTATTGTGATATATATATTCTCAAGTTTAAAGCAATTAAAACATAATTTTACCTGCACTGGCGGCTCAAAAATCAGAAATCGGGGGAGGGGAAAGCCGCATTTGTATATAGGGGTTGGGGCAGTTTTTTTAGTTTTTTTAGTTTAGCTTGGAGATACTTTCTTTTGGCGTATATATACTTAGTTTTGATCGATTATCTGTGAACATCGTGCTATTATCATAATTGTGGGAAGACGTGGGGGTGACTTTCAGGGCACATTGAGGCAGGGGCCGCCTAGGCTCCAGAAGCTCTCGAGTTCTACACAGCCGCTTGTGCGTTCTTTGCTATTTTCGCTTTATATAACTAATATAGTTAAATATGAGTTTTAATATTAGTTTTTAATTTTTTTTTCTTTGCTTTTTGTATATTTTTAAAAAGATGCAAATTTTGCCTCTCTATATGTGGCGATAGTGTTTGCCTGAGAAGTTTTTTGGGTTAATGAATCTGAGATTTAGCTCACCAGGTGACGCTTATCTGAGAGGCTTTTTAAACCAGATCAGTTGATTTGTAGTGTTTCTTGCTGACCACAGACGCTGTGAATACTCATGAATGGGTATAATGGTGTTTGCGTTTTCTTTAGCGGACGGTGCACTTATTTTATTTATTTGATCTAAGAAACAAGCCCAATGAAAAACTAGCTTAGACAATCATTTTATAACTATATAGCTAATATTTTTTTTAAATTAATGTATAGAAATGTATACTTGTTTTCATTGCAGGACCGCAAACTGGGGTGACAAGAACATTTTCTGGAGGGACACATGCCCCCTCTTGCCCCCCACCCCCTCTTGCCCACCGTCCCCACTCATCACACCCCCACTCCCGTGGCGTCGCCACTGTTTAAGTGTTATATCCAAAGTCTAAAATGCAAATGACACGTTTGTATATAAACTGTGAAGGTATAATGTGCTTCCACATCTGGTAGCTGTATATATACGTCCGTTATACTGCTCTTGGCAAGTTTGTTGCATAATTATACAGGTCATTTACCTTTTTACTGTATTGTGTGAATATGATTATTGGTAGTCTCATTTATATAAATCACGACAATTTAAGATAGATAGCTGAAGCCTCATGAAGACGTGTTTCCCCTCTAATTCTATTATTTGTGTTTATGCATCACCAGAAAAAGTAGTTCCGAATCAAAAATGTCCAAAAAGAGATCTGTCATGCTTTTATCTCGTGGCACAAATTTGACATGGCGTGATATAATTCCAATTGATGTAACTCCCAAACAGGGAAAGCAACCTTAGCCAGAATGGAATGAATTATGCCTTGGGTATGGTTTAATTTCACTAGTGTGAGTGTTAAATGTATCAATGACTTTCCAGGATGATATATATTTGAACTATTAGCCGAGTATGCATATAATAACCTAGATATCCATAAATCACAATATTTGGCCAATAAAGCCACCACTGATAAAGTGTGAGATAATCCACCCCTGTATATATAGCAGTGTGAAAATAAAAGCGAAGGCATAATCAGTGTGTATTAAGCGCGGGAATAGGGGGATTGGATGGGGGAGGGAGCGGGGTTAGACTTACCATTACGTTTACCCATCCAGTTGTATCCTGTGATAAAAGGAAATGCTTTTATAGCCATACCGATGGAAGTCATTTAATACTTAATGTAGCACAACAAACATATCCTCAAATGTTTGTGTGGTGTTGTAATAATATATAATTTGTAGATATTTAATCTGCAATTTTATGAGCATTAGAACTATACGAGTTTAAAACGTGTATATTTCAGAGAGTGTTCATGATCATAAATTTAAAATGGTCCAGTGTTTATGATCATAAATTTAAAATGGTCCACTGTTTATGATCATAAATTTAAAATGGTCCAGTGTTATGGGCGAGATAGCCAAACCAGAAAGAGTCAGACAGAGGAATTGATGCCCCTGTCTTTTCGTATTTTTTTTAACAGACTTTGTTTATAGTAGTGTTGAGAATATATATCTATATATTTCTTAAAGCAATATATATAATATATATCTATATATATAATATATATCTATATATATATATATATAAATATATTATATGTAAATGTCAATAGTGACACGGTTCCGCAAATCACCAATATTGCTTCTTGTCGTATGTCGTGCCTTCATTACAAAACAATCACCAATATTGCTTCTTGTCGTATGTCGTGTCTTCATTACAGAACAATCTTGATATTTTTTGACAGATGGTTAACTGAGCCAGCATCTGTAGATTTGTGTCAGTAGGTTTTGTATCCTCAAAAGTCCTGCAATCAAAGACTTGTAAATTAACTCTTCCCATGAACCCAACCTGTTATACAAACTGTTTGATGAGGAATCGAATGACAATTGATTCCAGGAACACTTCCTTTATTCGTTGCCTCCATCCAAGCTAATACGACTGTTACACAAATTGGCACTCATCCTACCACCATACAGTTAGGAATCAGTTGTAAATGTATGTTTAATCAGGGGCAACTGTTGTCAATTCTCCAAGCTTCTAGTTAGATGGCATTCAAAACAGCCAGTGTAACAATAATTCCAATACTCAGAAGTAACATTTACTACTCGTGTCATCTGAAATCAAATTCGAACTGAGGATTCTTTCAACACCATTTTGAAGAAATGGCCTTCCTTTCAAACTTTTGTATTTGATTTCACTATAAGTACTTCGTGCTTATGCTTTGTTCCGAAATTTATGACTATATTAAAGCTTCGCATTGCTTACCCGAAACGGCGTTTAGATAATCATATACCTTATTTGCGTTCAAGTTTCTGTAAATTGAAAAAAAAAGTTTAAAAAATGAACTATTTATCGCCATATCAGAATATGTTCATATTCGTTTCTTGATTTACGTCATTCAAACGATCTATCACACAAAACAGAAAGTTTTTACTAACGTGAAATTCAAGTCTTTCTATCAAAAATAACATCAATGAAACAAAAACTATTTGCAATTAAAATCATTTGATACAATAATCCAAAAGTAAAGGCTTACTAACGTGACGTTCAAGTTCAATAGTCCCCAAAAATCTATACTCATACCATTTGAAATTGATCGGCGCTCAGGACTTGAGTGATGTTGATCCGTTTCAAAATATTGTATTGGAGTCCCTGTTGAGCGCCTATTCGTATATCTGCGCCTATTTTACCGTTGCACCTAATCGTATAAATTGTTGCGCCTGATAATATATTTGTTCCTTTTTGTACAATTTGCGCCCAATATATAACCGCTTATTTTTACACTTTGCCTCTAATCATATAACATGAGCGCTTGCTATTATATTGTGCCTTTAATATGTTGTAAATCTGTATTTATTCTTACGTTTCTGTTTTCTCACACGGGCACACCGAGACGTATTTCGCTTTTAATCTTTGAGACGCAACATTTGTTTATAGATGATAATGTTTGCTAAAAACTTTAATAGGACAATCCACCATAGTTGATATTTTCACATTTCGTGATGACCAATTCTAACTTGCCATCACAAAGTCACGAAACGGTAAGTTAACAAAATATTAACTGCTTTGTGTGCATTTATAGCCTATTGCCTTCGTTTAAAACATGCTGTTCAAAAAGTTCAGCGCTGCACTCCCCACAACAAATTACATTGGGCGCGTTAAAAATGTGTAGTTTTACCCAAATGCCCCGTATTCGAATCAAGGTGGATATTTTAATGTCGGAAGTGAAAATGTGTTATGCTGATACATAACTGCATTTATTTTCGGTATAAAATTAAATATTAGGAATACTAGGTAAACTGTGTAAGGACATCCACACCCAAACCTTTTAAATGATCCGAGAGAAAAAAGTTTCAAATGTACGAATAGACGCTCATTTTATACGATTAGGTGCAACATGTACATGTAAGAATATGCGCAAACCATTATACCACTAGGAGTAGATTATATAATTAGGCGCAAAAATGTATACGTTTTGTTTGTTTGATTGGAGTTAAACGTTGTACTCAAGGGTCACTTGTATGACCACGGAATGTCCACTTCACACTGCACCTTGCCTTATTACGGTCGATTACCGGGAGGAAACCTCGTGAAAACCACTTTCGCGATTGCTAGAGCCACAACGTGTGACTAGCTCATATACCTGATGGTCGACAGGCGGACTCGATCCGGTGAACGGCGCACCGAAGCAGGATTAGTAAGCTCACATGGTTCCACTAGGCCATGCACGGCCGCGGCCCAACAGTTATACAATATGACGACTTTAGAAGATTAGCGCAAAATTTATACAATTAGGCGCAAACATAAAAATAAGTGCTCTAGATTATACAATAAAGCACAGAATATATTTTTACGCGCAAGAAGTTATACGATTAGGCGCAACATTTATACGATATAAATAGGAGCAAATATACCATTATAGGCGCTCCACGGTCTCTCCCATGTATTTGTTGGTAACGCTTTAAATGCAATTTCATTATCAAGTGCCCGTGGCCGAGGTTTAGTGTGATTACCTTGACCACCTTCTAAGTCTACTTCGATGAAACGTTCCCGAGATCGAGCCCGTCTGTCGAGCGTCAGGTACTTTAGTATATGAGTGAGTCATACGATGTGGTATCGGCAACTGTCGGGGTGGGTTTTAACAGGTTTCCTCTAGGTTCTCCATCGTATTTAAGCCGTATGAAATGGAAAATACGTCGTCATAAGTGAAATACCCTTTCGTACGACTTTAAACTCGATCCATACAAAAAATACGGAATCATTCTAACGGTATATAAATTTAATTGTTTACAACTGACTAGTATATAGAGATACGACGTGCAGCTGTACCAAAGCTCTAGAAATAAGGCCTGTCTCTGAATACTAAATAACGTTGAATGCGCATGGCTTAATTACCGCGGAAGACATTTAAGCTAGTGTGGTACTGCTGAGAAATGATTGATTGTGGCATGAAAATGGACGTCGAGTGGTCGGTTGAGTGCTTGGGGAAGAAAACGAGATGGTTTAAGTCAGGGTAAGGCCATGCAATTTTGATATATTGGAAGATAAAGTGCCGAACCTTAGTAGCGTCCTGCTACTTCTAGCGAATAGGAAGCTTCATGTAGCATAGCTACGAATTATTTTGATAACCCGGAGCTCTGCGTTAATCCGACCTGACTATCACACCTCATGTGGAATGCGTTAATCCGACATAAGCCATACTTCATGTACCGTGAAAGAAATGTGTTCCCGTCTACGATTTGGAAAGTACTTGTTTTTAGCCGAGTTCCACTCATTAATTTATAGGCTAGTTGAAAGTGATGTGACAGACAACTAGTGTTCACACAGCTTTCTAAAATTGAAAAAAAAAAAATGATTCTGTGACATAATTATGTCCATTCGGCTTGTTATCAAGATGTGAAACCAATAATAAATTGACTTATTTGACAGAATAATGTTCACTAAGCTCTGCTATATCAGGATAATTTAGTCTTGGCTGAGTCAAAAAGACTGTAAATTATAATATAAAAAAATTATGTGATTTGAAGGGCCGCTAAATCCATATCAGGGAAGCGGTCCTAAAACCACAATTTCAAACAAGGTTGAATCATTCGATCCCAACATTTACGAATTTATCACCACGATAAACATGTAACAGTCGGCTAATGAAATGAAAATTATGCAGCTTGAAGGTGCATGGGGCCCTTCCTCAAAAACGAAGAGGAAAATATAGACGTGTTGCCTAAATCCTAGCCGATTTGAAGGACGATTTTATCAACCGTTGTCTTGTTGTAATGTTGTAACATATATTTATGGAGATTTTTATCTATTTGTTAATTATCTTTGAAATAAGTTTTCTAAAGTTTCATTTAAAAAAACCTTTCAACATTATCTATTTCTCGCAGCCCCAAGGAATCAGCGTGAAATCTGGAAATACCCCAGCTACCTGTGGCTCCCCACCTTGCTGGTTTATTCTTGTTTCCTCTACATTTGGATTTTTTACAAAACGTAGACGAAACAGGAATAAACCTGTCACCCGACACCACGAAATGAGTTGCATTTTGCACATCATATTGATTTTGACCTCCATGCTTCCAAATATTAAGTGGCGTGAAAATTCTGAGAAAAAAAATCATTCATCTACACAGTAATTCCGATAAAAATCCAATTTGAGATATGAAAAAGCTAATTTCCAATATTTTGGAAATTCCGAAATCTCACATGAATTAAAATATATTGTTTTCCATGTATCAAAATGGTGAAATATCTATAGATTTTGGATAGAACTTGTAGTTCTTTCCAATTTGTAACCAGCAACAACCCTTGTTTATTGTAAGTATCATTATAGGACTTTGGTTGCTATAGATTCATAACCACAATTTCTAAGCTGATTTTCTCGCAAAAAAACAATTTCGAGCAGCAAAAGTACATGTACTAAAAGTGTAATAACTTTAGCCAATTTTGAGTAGATCATTTTTGGGGTATTATTGTAAGGCTTAGACATTCTGCTTTCTAATGGTGTGTGGAACTCAATTCTTCAATTTTGCGACATCTGACTTATTTCGTGATGTCGGGTCACACATGTGTGTGACGTCCATTAAAAGTCACTTTCACGAATTTTGTACAGTCAAAAGACCACCTTTAAAGGATTAACTTATCTCCCTTGCCGACCTGTCAAGACACCACCCATTGTATTGGATTAGCTCCTTGGTGATACTGATTTATTTCTTACGCAAAAATGTCTATCACATGATACTTTTTAATAAAACTATATATTTGACATGATTATATTTACTGGATCAATTTGAATGAGTTTTGTTGTTGTGCTAGGCAGCATGTTGACATTAATTTTTGACTATGCGTTATATTCGTATTTGTTGAAGGTTTCCATAAACTTTTCCCACTGTAGACCAGTCATCAGTTGTTTCATTATTTTACATAGTTATCGCGAACACAGTGGGGCGACATGATTTGCTCCTTTGCAAATTTGTTTTGATCACCATATTTCAGAGACGATCGCTTATAGTGGTGATAATAAACCAGTGTAGTTGGGCTTTTTTTATCTGTGTTATATACCCATTATTCATACAGACAAATTACTGTTGACTTGGATCCGTTTACTACTGAGTTGAAACCAAGCCCTGTAGACAATTACACAAGGCCTAACTTTGAGTAGAGTTACGTGTTGCCTGCACGAATATAAATTACGCGATTTATGTGTTCCCAGTTATTTTTCTTCCCGTAGAGATGACATTTTTTTCTTGCAACTTAATTGAAAATCAGTGTCTTTGTGTATAACATTCAAGAGCGCCTAATTGTATATGAAGTTACTGGCTACGTCTTTATTACTCGTTACCTTCACCGTAGCTCATTACTTTGGGTTTAAATTAGCAGCACAAATAATTGGTAGGCTTCCCAAAGACCAGAGCGGAAGGAACCTATTAGTATTAGCAATATCCTCTAATTTGGATCAACCGGTGTAGATTTGTCCTAATTTCTATTAGGGTGAAGTTCAAGCTTGTCTTGTCTTTCTAATCGGATGGTGTTTCCAGTCGTGTCAATTTGCTTGCCAGACCATACAACTCAGTGCAGTATGTCTCCAGTCGTGTCGATTTGCTTGCCAGACCATACAATTCAGTACAGTATGTCTCCAGTCGTGTCAATTTGCTTGCCAGACCATACAACTCAGTGCAGAATGTTTTAAGTATAATCGTATTTTTTTTACTTATAGCAGTGAAACATGAAACATGACATTTTCACACAAAATACTATTCTTTCTATAGCTGTGTCAGTGTGACTTTTGCGTCGCCATCATATAAGTGAAATGCCGCTTAAACAGTCAACCAACCTCAGTGCGCATGCTAATATTGACCAACAGGGTCATTTGTCAATTGTAATTTACGTTGATAACATCAAGCTCTTCGATGATACGGACTAATTCTATATGCAGAATGTTTATATGGCAAAGAGCCTTCTGGGTGTTGTAACTATCAATTGGCGGAGCTGACTGAAGGACAGTTACGCTGTGATGGCTTTGATATATGGAAATGCTCATTTAAATACGGTCATTTCCAACTATAATATAAAGTCTAACAGCGAGTGAATCCTATTACACTGCCGACTGACGCCTTAGGCATGATATACTGGTATTCTGTGTATGTATAAAGTTTCGTCGATAGTTCTGTGTCCTGTATTGATTGTCCATGTAGATCGCTGTATGATTGTAAGTTTAGTATGCATAGAGTGACCTAAATAGACATAAATCACAATATTTTGCCAATAAAGCCCCAAGCTGATAAAGATATAATACAGCAACATTTAAATACCTATAAAAGTAGACCATATTCGACGTATGTGATCCAATCAATATTTGTGGTAGTATGGTATACGACTATCAACTGTAGTAGTAAAGTACCACTCGATGCTGCTCTCCAATCACCGCATTCGCTTTACCAGGCAGAAGAAGTCTGTATAAACTGTACCGAGCAACGTTATTAACGTTTCTACCGCAAACAGTTCAACTCGGATTTGATCGTAACAACTGAAATATACATACAAGGTCCAAAATGGTTCTAACGTTTCACAATACCAGTGTTTAATGATCATCGATCATTTGTTCTGGAAATATTCACACCATTAATCCATTTTGATTTAACTAGGCCTACAATAAGTTTTATTACATTTTGAAAAGAATTTGAAGTGAAGGCGGCCATGTGTGTTTACATATTACCAGGGGAATCTTGTGACATTACAAATGTCAACGGGTCTACGGGTGTTTATCCCCCTATATGAGACCAGTCAGTACATCACGAATTTAGTTGACGGATAATTATCGCAAATATTGGAGAGTTGTAGGCTTGATATATAATATCGCAGAGATGCACAGTTAAGTGTATAACAAGAGAGTTATATATATCGGTGCGCAAACCGTTGAACTACAAACGATTGGGAGAATGCGAACGTCCAGTTTGGTTCATGAAGTCAGTATGGTGATTAGGCTGTTCACAAATTTGATTTACTCACGGTTGAGGACTGTAACATGTCCGACACACTAATGGGGGTAATTCAAATTTTCCCAGTTTGCCTTGTAAATGTGTGGAAGCATCGTTAGTACAACATCAGTAACCATAAAACCCTTGAAGCGTACACTCACGCTTATGTCTGAACTAAAGCATGCGTGTAATATTTACATATCGATCTAAAGAGCGTCATAGCGAAGGACTACCGCTAGTCCGGAGTCAAATTTTGAACTTTAACTTTCTTATATTTTCTTTTCATAAACTTGATAATGCAAAAAATTTGATTTTTTTTGTTTTAGATTTACCGTCATTCATAGAATTAATTCAACCCATTACCACTTTTTAAAGGCGCTGACCCAAGACACCCATTGTCGATGCATGGTAGTAGATAAGACTTGCATGATTTTTCTCTGCTATACTTCAATCAGGGAGTTAGGAACTATGTTTTTAAAATTTTTGATTTCCTTGGATTTGTCAAGCTTGCGATTTGGCTAATCTTGGAGTAATTCAATACTTTATTGTGAATTAAATTCTGGCGAATTTATAGTGTAAACTTTTTTAAATAAAAATTCCGAAAAACAAGGATAATCAGCGAAAAGATGGTTCGGTGATACCTTCATGCTGGAACCTCCGCATGGAATCTCCAGGTAGGTTCCGCTAATAACGTTTAGAATGTAGCTTAGGCCTATTGTGAAAATTATAGAGGGCGTTGTAAGGAAGTTTTCATCCGGGATATGTGATTGTTTGTTTACAGTCGGATTCGCGTTTGCTGTAGAGTATTCTGAGGTCAAGTTATGAGGTATTGAGGTTGGATTTTATCATCTAATTGATTTCTTGGGAATTTCTTTACCAAGTGAATGCGTTAATCGACCAAATGTCATTCAAATTTCTAAATGTAAAGTATTTTTTTAACAGTACTGATAAAAACCTAGGGAAAATTGGAGATACTGAACTCTGCATCTAGTGGTAAAGCCTATCTTTGAGTCAATGTCAAGTGATTTTCCACCATAATAGGGCAAGGAACAGTGTTAGTGGACAATCTGTGTATGTAAATAAGGACCCTTGCATAACGTTAGATCGAAAACATCTACGCTATGAAAGCTAATAGTTGGCTGGAGTTTAATGTTATGATCGTGCTGATTAAGAGTGGCAATGAAGAGACCAAATCATCTTTGGAATGCTGCCAGAGTATAAATATATCATCCAATATCGAAGATAAGTTGGGGCTAAACCTTTTACCCATAGCACAACCCTCAATTTGCTTGTATATTTGGTCATTTAATTCGAAATAATTACATTTCAAGCTGAGTTCCAACGGTTTTAATATATCAGTACTTGGACGACGAGGTTCGGGATACCGATCGAGATCATTTTAAAAAAAGTCCTGCCTCAATGTCGATATCAGTGTAAATAGATTGTACGTAGAGTGTAACTAATATGACGTCTTTGTCAACCTAAATATCAGGTTACTTATTCAAAAGGTCCTCGGCATTTTTTTTCATAAAATGAGATGCCTATTAGCAATTGGTTTGATGTTATAATCAATAAGTTCTGAGATATGGTAAGATTCTGGATAACAATCTGATATTATAGGTCTACCTGGAGGCATAGACCGTTGAGGCCATTTCTCCTGTGGTTTGTGAATATTAGGGAGAATGTAGAAAAGTCAGTTTTAAGAGTCCCGGCCTACGAGTACAATAGAATAAAGGAGACCTACGAGTTACTGGGTTGAAAAGCGTTCGAAGACAGATGTATATTATAAAATGCGCATATCAATTTCATTTCGTTTTGTCCTATAAGTTTCTTCTTTTTGTCTTCTCAACTTCTCAAATTTCTTTTATTTTTGGTGTATTGCTATTCTTGTTTTCTTGGGACAAAAACGAATCATACTGGTGTCCCCTTACAGGGTGAGATTGAAGTGCTAAGCATTTATTTAATGAAGCATGTCTTCTCGTTTTACAGGAAAAGGACAAGTCACGGGACGTTTTCACTAATGATCACAAGAGGGATAATTCATCTGTGAGTGGGTTTTTTTCCCCTTATATTTCCTGACTTTTCTATCCGTGTCCTTGTTTCTGTTAATGTCGGTGCTTTACTTTCGTGTCAGTTTCCATTTTTAAGTCGAAACCCGCGTTTGTCTGTTTTTCAACTCATCACGGGTGAGTTAATTTCAGTGGACTATCATGCAGAGTGTGTGTCTGTGTGTTTTTCCATTTAAGCAATTACATTTGCCTTTTAGTGTTTGCGCAAATGCTTCTTAACACATACTTTTTGTTTGTTTTCCCAGTGCAATAGAGTATTAGAGCAAAATCGAAAATATAACAATTTTGTCCACGATGTTGTTCCTTAAATACATGGTGCCGACCGGTTAAATACATGGTGCCGACCGGTAAAATACATGGTGCCAACCGGTTAAATACATGGGGCCGACCGGTTAAATACATGGTGCCGACCGGTTAAATACATGGTGCCGACCGGTTAAATACATGGTGCCGACCGGTTAAATACATGGGGCCGACCGATTGGTGGTGTGAACAGGACATATTTTTCATTACTTCTTGGAGACAGGTTTCTTTAAACCTTCGTTACAATCGAATTCGTTACAATCGAATTTGTAGCAAAATTGACAAGAGCGGTGCGAACCACTAAGCTTGTAAATAATACGAAGGACATTTTTGCAAATTTGAAACAAGAGCTAGATTCGTGCAAACCACTGGCAGACTGGCCTGCTCGCTCGATCGCTCACTCACTCGTTCGTGTGGGAGAACACTGTATTCTTTTTATATATGTAAAGTTAACCTATGGGTGAGGGTGACTGAATGACCATTCTCCTCAAACAACTAGTCTGGCTAAAGGCGGTGTTATTGAGACTGACAGTATGTACCGGCAGATTGGTCAGAGTTATAAGCCAATGCATAAATAACTCACAAATCGATGCTAACACAATAGCAAGGTAATGAGAATCATTATATCAAGAATAATGGCATGTTTATTATTTATCAGATAAATTAGAAGAGTATTTCGAACGCTTATCTATACCTTGTCCATAAATAAAGAGAAAAATAAAAGGTCAGAGGCCAACATTGAGCTCCTATTTGATGCAGTTTAATTTCTACATTTCTTGGATAAATAGCTTTATCGGCCTGTTTATAGACATTCGTTTGGGTCTTGTCTGGTTAAGTCTCCTCGATGAGTCTGTGTTATATCAAAGATGACCAGAAAGAATGCCATTACATTTCGACCTGAATGAGAGCTCAGACAAAGGAATGTACCAGACAGCATTTCCGTTATTGACCCTGTACCGGAATTTTACTGACCTCCTCTATATTGTTTCCAATATCAACAGAAAGAAACCCATTAACACTTTCCAGACAGGTGACTGGAATGATTCCGTTTTTTAATATCTACTAGACAAAGGTCTCCTGTAATATCCTCGTATGGATTCATACATCGTGTAAGTGACTTTTTTGTAACTGAGAGAAGGAATAGTATTGAAGTTTCCGTCGAGTTCGGACCGAGCTTTACGTATCCCCAATACAAGGTAATCGGTATTCTCTCCAGATTTAACGCTGCTGTTGGGTGTGACATGTATTATTGTATACAGTTTGTCTTGTCCTTATATAAATGTCTCAGCAAAAATTACAATGCTGTAATTCCCGTGACAAATTTGCTGGTAAAAATGATACCAGCAAATATTGCTGTAAATTAACAGCATGTGTTCTAACAGTGTAGGTTCCTCAGATCAAAATTTAATTTAAAAAATTCACTCTTTTATAAACAATTCATTGACTTTTATCTTGGAGAATTTAACTATTATTTTGCTTACATTAGTAATGAAGTGTAGTTACATGTTTATGAATGTATCCATTATCATATGCAAAGCCTACATTTGAATACTCAACGTAGGTCATATCCAACTTTGATCACATAGTTTGAATCGTCAAGCGAAACATATATAACAATGGCGATCCGAGACGCCATTTGTCGTCACTCACCAGAAGGGCGCAAAGGATGATGGGATTTTGTAAAAGGGTGTATATGGACAATGTTACAACCCATTGAAACATATAGATTTCCCATTCTGAATCCTTTAACGTGTATGTGTACATGCATATGCATCCACGAACATTTTGTATACATACATGTATTGAAGTCATTAGGCTGAATTCATTGATAAAGCAGTGTTTGGCGCCACGTTCAGTTTATTTATGGGTATAGATAAATTTTCATTTTTTTCGCCTGGACTTACCACTTGGGTCAGACTTGGTTTAATCCAATGAAAGAACTGTGTCATGTTACCTTAAACCCCAAACCAACCAAACATGTCGTTAAACAACTAATAAAAGACATTTTAACTAATTACAAATTGGCTTCGGTTTAGTGCTGGAATTGTTTCCAGCTAATGTGTAGATAAACTCAAGTATCACAAATTGCTATACAAATTATTGGTAAAAGCATAAAAACATTGGCGAGAAAGAAGTCCTTACGAGTATTGAATCTGTTGTTGTCGTCACAAGTCACATTGGACTAGGCGTGGAGTATGTTGCCGTCATAACCTATAGATTTCTCTCAAACACAATTCTGTAAGCTTTCTCTCAAACTCAATTCTATAAGCTTTCTCTCAAACAGAATTCTATAAGCTTTCTCTCAAACTCAATTCTATAAGCTTTCT
>JAVFBX010072982.1:0-16817 GCA_034783855.1 Mopalia kennerleyi | reverse complement strand
AAGCCGTGGCATGTTGTACGCACAGTTTATGTTGAAGTTAACATGTTTTCAACAACATTTAGCGGCTAAAGAATAATGAACAGTTCTTCAATTTTCAAAATCAGGTGTGTGAACTTTATGTGTCAAACATCATGCAGAATGTGAGTCATGTCATTATACACGAAGAGAAATGCTTGGCTAAATGTTTATTGACGGTTAGGTTTATAACTTTTCAAACATACTTTGTTTTGTCCCATTTTCTGTGATGCACAGTTTCTTTTTTCCATTAGTATATATTCAAGTCGCAAAACTTTAATGCCTATTTCACGCACTTCAATTTGAAGCAGACTCTATAATTATTTTCCAAGGCGTATTTCCAGAAAACTATTAACGTTAAAAACTTCAAATTTTTACCATTGTAAAGAGCACAATGCGATCTAGTTGTTTGTTTCTATGTTGACCCTCCGGTTTATGAGGGGAGTCACACGATGTGGCTCCGACAATCATCGGGGTGTTTATTACGAGGTTTCATCCCGGTTTTACACCGTACTTAGACAAGGGACAGTGCAAAGTGTGCAATCAGTCGTTATATAAGTAATATACCCTAGAATACGACGTTAAACCTTAAGCAAACAAATGAAACAAGTATATCTAAAGTATTATATCTCCTGGCAGTATGAATCAAATTTCTACAATCGTTCAAAGGTATTTTAGAACGTATGCTGACATTCTTGCCAAAGTAAGGTCCACTCTTATTGCGATACAAGATACATGTAGCGGAGTCAAAATACTAAATTAATGAGCGTGAACAATTGATTTAATATTGCTGGCTTTCATGTGTTCATTGGCTGTTTCTTCTTGGGATGGGGGTTTATCCTGCTTATAAACGCATCAGTGAAACAAATTTATTTCATGTCGTAGTTCAATCAGGTGACAAAGTTCAAAGCTATACCACTGAAATTAAACTGGGAAAATGACATCTCTATCCAATTTCCCACAGCAAGTATTCGAAAGATTCAAAAAACTATATTTTTGTCGGCTGTTTGGCATTAGTTTTCATAAAGCTGCAACTATTTTGTTTTCGATTGGCAGTTGCGTTCGGAATTTCTCAGTCAGTTGGAAAATCGAACGGTATTTCGTAATGAATATAAAATAACATTGCATCGATATATAAGGTAAAATGTTGGCGAATGTGGATACTTTAATAAACTTTGTCATTTATCACACCTGTCAAAAACTGGACGGACCTTCGACTCAACGTGGTAGGCTTAATTTGGCACTTAAACCTACGAAGGACCTCAATGTTTTATACATATGTTTATCTCTTTGTCTATAAATAAAACCAGTGGTATTAATCGCAGCATAAAGTTTTCCTAGACAAC
Organism: Mopalia kennerleyi; assembly: GCA_034783855.1. Taxonomy (NCBI): domain Eukaryota; kingdom Metazoa; phylum Mollusca; class Polyplacophora; order Chitonida; family Mopaliidae; genus Mopalia; species Mopalia kennerleyi. The sequence continues at coordinate 15,456 of JAVFBX010072982.1, read as the reverse complement.
GATTTAAGAACACTGACATCTTTATAGTTTCCTGGTCACCAATATCTCCTTTATTTTTGTATATAGGACATACATTCTGCCACCGATCAGCCACGAATCAGGTATACACCCACAGTTAATGATGTCTCTATAACCTTATAGCTCGACTGACTTTGATGTGTTTGTTTAAGATATTATTATAGCCAGTTGACGAATTGCTTTAATTTGCATGCGCCAGCTTCACTCTTCGATACTATATGGGTAGCCTAAATCAAGTTCGACATGGGGTTGTGATTCGTCGCATCCTGAAGGATAAGACGTCATCGTCGTCTTCTAAGGGGTTTACCTTTCTGTAAAAGCCATATAAAACATCAATGTCCTTATGTTGAATATTTCCTTTGATATACCTTATGTCAAATCGTGTTGTACTGATTAGTCGAAAACACATCACATGGCATACAAAAGAAAACATCATGTTCCATGATTCCTGCCAATGCTGTGCCGCGAATGTATTGTTTCACACTGGAGCGTGCGACAACGAAAAGTATTCTCCTGCCGGTACAAGTTATCTCCTCTTCGCTCAAATGAAAGAGTTCTCCAGTAAGCAAACGTCTACCCGTCTCGTTAAACTGGTCTCTTGCAAAGCAGAAGCCCTCTGGCCATGCGCTGTTTGTTTGAGGAGTAGCAATGCTATCTTTACTTAGCACTGGAGGGAAATTAACTTCCCATCGTTATGGAAACGCTTCACATCGAGAAAAAATCTGACCCCGAAGCTGTTTGTAAAAGAAGAATTTGTTTAAATCCAATATTTGCTTCAAAATTATTCCAAGTAATTGTTTCCCTCGTGTATATTGGATAGGAGCAAACCGTGTATAAGTAAGTAGGCCTAGTATGTACGAAGAATAGTTAAACAATACTGGCTTTATTTGTTTGATTTGGTTCAAATTTCGCACAAGAGGTATTTTCGATTTATTAATTTCGACAAACATATGTAATGCATTTACTTCTATAGCGTGTAGTCCCTGCAAAACATGTTATAAAAAGACACTGAATACCCGTGCATTCATTTAGCTCCATTCAAAAAGTATGTCAATTTTTACTATACCTTACAATTTATCTCAATATACATGTAGGAGGATTCCAGTTAACATTTCTATTGAATAATAGTTTACGTTACAGAGGGACAAACATCACATGAATTGGACCTAGTCGACCTTACAAAAAAACTGTTGTATTTGGCTTCAAAATTACCATATCTTTATGCTCGGTCTACCCTGGACACATCTTTTTAAAGGTTTTGTCCTTTTTTAAGCGTAAGGGCTGAAATATGGGCGCAAACTTTTATGTTTCTCTTGTTTTGTGGTTTAGCAAAGAAAAAGGTACCTGGGAACTGGTTTGGGCTTTTAATAAATCTTCTTTCAGAGTGTTTGTATATAGAAGGTTACGAAAGTGCACTAAGTGTATTACATACATGTATATCTTGTCTATCTCGACGCTGAATTCATCGACATCTTTTGCGAGGCGGTTGAAGGTATACTGAATAATAATAACGAGAGAGGTTCAGGGATCTTTAAAATGGCGATTAGAACAAGCTCTTTTTTAAATCGCAAAAATCGTAATGGCTTTATTACCGAATCATAGTTTACTGAGACGCAGACATTGGGAGATTCAGTTAATCCACACCCCAGCTTTGCAGGCTACCCGGAAGTTTAGAAAATAAACTTATCTTCACGAAACATGGCCATTGAGAGCTCTGTCCTACTTAATAAAACTGATAAGCGGAATTGAAACCTTGTAAAACCCCCTCTGCAATTGACAGAGTGTGACTCGCTCATAAGTACCCGAGATTGACAAGGGCGCTGGAACCGGTGAGCTGTATAAGTAAGAGGATCCAAAGCGCGACCCACTAAATCATTTAACCGCTTCCACGGGCCAGACTATTTTCTACCAGATGAATAGTACTAGACATGTTTTCTTTAAATGTTTCAAATTTGAAAGTGACAATTCTTACTTGCGAATGAGCTTTTATATTTTGTCACAATTTGGTAAGCGAAATTTGTTTATACAAGCTTTGGTTTGTCGACAGTGTTATTTGAAACAAGTACATTATCCGTGAAATTAAATCTACATCTCTATTCAAATCACAATTAAAAACTTACCTAATTAATATTCTCAATTCTATCTAGTCTCCATGTTGGATAGATCACTGAATATGTATGTCAAAGATGTGCAAAGTTCATTATATTCAACCCCGCCTTGTTGCTGCAGTCTACAGCCGAGCTTGTGGGCATGCTTGCCGAGTTCTGCCTACCCTGAGGAATTCCTAAGATATAAAACTATCCCCCAATTGACAGCAACAAGGTTCGATTGATTGATTGATTGGTTGAGTAGTGTTTTACACTACATTCAGCGGCATTTCAGCTTCGCTGTGGCGGTTACATATTTGAAGACAACTCCAATCAGTAGCACCCTTTGGCGTTAACATAAAAGAGAAACAAAACGAACTGAACGGGAAATACATAAGTGTTAAAAGTTTTAAATATGACAATACATTATATACTTCAAATTTGGATATAAAAATTGTCAACCGTAGCTATTTACAGTCATTAATAAAAATTAGATTTTACCAGGCAAAATATAATTAAATTTATTTAAAAAAGCACATTATCTGGGCACATTTCTCTTCTTGTATACTAGTATATAATATTTGTATTTGCCGGTCTACCTTTCCCTTTTCTACGGCACTCGCGAGAAATCAGCTGACTAATCTGCGTCTTTTTACTAGCATGAGATCCGAATGACCATACCATATGACACGCCTCTTGCATTGATTCAAGTGTGAAAATAATTTAGAAATAAATTGTAGTGGAATGAAAAATTGACGGTCGTTTCGATGATGTATCCCGATTTCTTGATCTCGTAGGACTCCCAAACTGAAAGATAGTTATTGATAATTCCTCTTATACCTGGCAATAGTCCCGTTAAGGATGCAGAATCTCGCCAGTGAGGACTCCGGAGTACCACCCATCCCCATTTCACCGCATCGTTGTTCTTTTTATTAGTAGGCCTAGTATCTAGCTTTATTTTACGACAAATTCAGATAACAATACCTGACCTAGCGCCTGCGTTAGCATTCGTTTTCTTGTTACGTCGCCTATCAGTACGATCTACAGCCTCAACAGAGTGCAGTGTAAAAACACTTGACAGACAAGACTACGTAAGAAAAATATACGTCAGTTTATTAAATATCTCATTTTGAAAGAAAAAAAGGAGTTTGTCATTAATACTAATCTTGGTATAATGAAGTTTGATATGCGTTATTCAGTTAGAGTTGGGTTGTTTACGGTCATGCTGTATTGTTTACCCCGTTCAACCAGAAACCATTAACACCTTGAAATAAGTGTTTTTTGGGCACATAGATAGCGAATAGATGACAACTTCACAATTGTCATCAGCTTTCGCCTACGCATTTATGTGGCTGGGTATGGCTCAGTATAATTTACTACACAAAAGCAACGCAAACAAAACATAACTAATGACGTTTTATTTACCTGACATCTTTATCACTTATTTGATTTGAAAAACATCTGTTTACAAATACCATGATCTTTTAGCGTACAAACAGCATAAACAAAAAAATAGCAAATCGTACTTAAGATTTAAGATCTATTTCCCTTCCTAGAGAAGCACATGGTTGGATTGAACATATTGCTAAGTTATTTAAAAAGGATTCGGTGATCAGATGGTACTTCTAGACGCCATTTTGCTTATGTTGTTTAATTAAGTTGATGTCAGTCTGGTGACCTGGCGATACCTTCATAATATAGCTGGGTGACGCTAAACAGATAAATCATCCCTTTCAAACGTCTTGTCACATCATGGAATGATGGAAATTTGTGTAGGGTTTATTTGGAACTCTTACTTCTGTTACAATAATCACAGTGATTTGTGCTAACTAAGACAAGTTACATTTTTATCGACTTCGGGTTCAAGTTCATTGTTGTCTTGTCAAACAAACATGAAGGTATACACAAGATGTGACAAATAAGCTATGTTAACACGCCACGGTACGGCGGCTTTTAAGGGGCATGTGTTTATTTTTGTTGCATTTTTCAACACCAAATGCAAAACACACAAGAAAACAATTTAATTAAACAAAACGTCAGCATGTTCTAGCATAGGTACTGCCCAGAATACGTGAAATACTGAATTATGATATTAAAATCCTGGGGTTTGTGAGTGGTCGGATCCGGGTGCGATGCACGAACCGCAAGACCGATTACAATATCACCGTATATGATGGTGGTCAATTGTGATAACCTCTATTAGAACAACTAAAATGTTCGTCTTGGAGTTTCGCTGGAAGCCAACCGGCGTCTACAGGCCGAGTGCATTCGATTTTTTTGTTTGCTTTACGAAAATAACCAATTTGTTTAATAAATCGCAAAATTGATTATATGCAATTAATATTTCTACAATCTTTCAGCATCAGTAGCTCAACACTAGACAAAATCTCTCTCATAAGCAATTGAACAGTCTTACAACACAAGATCAACCCTAGCAAAGTTCTTCAGTAATTAAGTTTAATTTAGAAGCTGTACTATATATCTCGTTTTTATCCATGTTGATAAACAGTCAATTATTGTAAAGTATATTTATTGTATTTATCGTATAAGCGTTATAGCTTAAGGTGTAAACATTGTTACAATAATGATAATATAAAAAAAACATCAAATGCAGCATAACACTAGAGAGGTGGTTTATTTTCGAACGCTCTAACAAAAACAGCATAAGAGTAGATACGTGTTTTGTATTTGAACGTTTGATCAAAAGCAGCATAACACTAACAACGTGTTTAAATTCGAACGCTCCAACAATAGCAGCATAACCATAGATATGTGTTTTTATGTTATAGCTTCGTCAAAAGCAGTATTACACTCAAAAGGCATTTTTATTCGGAAGCTCCAACAATAGCAGAATAACACTAGATATGTATTTGAATTTCGAGCGCTCCAACAATAGCAGCATAACACTAGATATGTATTTGAATTTCGAGCGCTCCAACAATAGCATCACAACACTAGATATGTGTTTACGTTCGAAAGCTCAAACAATAGCAGCATAACACTAGATATGTGTTAACGTTCGAAAGCTCCAACAATAGCAGCATAACATTAGATATCTCTTTGTATTTTACAGCTTCGTCGAAACAGAATAACATTAGAAAGGTGTTTTATGAAGCATTTAATAACAGTAGATCAAGACTCGAAATGTCTTTTTGTATTTTTTTGTTTTTATTCCAACGCTTCAACACTGGCAGCAAAGCGCTAAAAATTTGTTTTTATTTGATATCATCAACAGCAAGACAACACTGGAAAGGTGTTTCATTGGATATTGAATAACAGCAGTTCTATACTATAGATGTGGGGTCTTTGTTGTTGTAAGCTTCACCGAATGCATTTTTATGTAGCAACAAACAACAGCTTGTCAAGACTAGAAATGTGTTTAATTTGAACACTTCAACAAAAGCTCTAAACTACTGAAAATGTGTTTTTACGGATAACTTCATAACGGCCGCTCGACACTAGAAATGTGCGTTTATTTGAACGCTTCACCAACAGCACTTCAAAACTAGGCATATATTTTATATTTTACCCCTGCAGGCTGCAACAACAACAGCTCGTTATATCTTTGAAAACAAAAAAACAAAGATTTACGTTCTAGTCGAAAAAACTTATACTTCCAAATTGTCATGTCGCTTGTCACACAATATGAACTTTGATTTGACTGATTGATTGATGATGACGGATGGGTTCGTGCTAAAGCTCAGCTCACATTTGAACAGATCAAACAAGGAAAAATGATATGTTCATTTGGTTTTCCATGTTCGATACAAAGGTACATTATTCCAACCAAACATTAGCCACAGGTGGCTTGTCAATAGTAACACCTCACTGTCTCGTCTGTAAACACTTCCATGTCTCAAATTGAAATATTTTATCTTAAATTTAGCATAATGTGGTGTGTTTTCGTTAAAGAAAAAGATATCGAAAACCAACAAACTTTTGTACAAGCAGGAATTCCACTGTTAATCGTACAAAGGTTTGTCTTACGCAAACAGATCTGACTACCTGGTGTATTCTGGAGTATTTTGTACACATAATTTATTTTAAATATAACAAAAGGCTATCAAAATACACACAAAAATTATTATTCTGTATTACGATGTAACGAAAAAATACACAAAATGGTGAGAACTTACTCCGGAAAAGTTTTTTTTAAACACATAAATCTCTTCTAGGGTAAGCAGGTATGCACAAGAAGCAAGTTGAAGGCAGATACTTCCTGTTGCTTAACTAAGTCTCGTAGCTCTATTCATTCGTACCTCATTAGAGCTACGCCGATAAGTAATGATTTTTCAGTAGGAAATTTGGCCACCTCTCCTGAAACAAGTTAACCGCTTTGAGGATCTCTTGATATTGAGTTATCTGCCTAAATAATATATTCTATTAATTTAAGCTCCATGTGCCCATTGTGGATGCAAATATCCAAAGTCAAAGTCCGGCATCGACAATATTTCACTTGCTGTTTAAACACCGAACAACCATCGTGAGTGAGAAACAAAATCTTGTCGATGCCGTACTTTGACTTTGGATATCTGCCTCAGAGCACCAGGGCAACATGAAACTCCTTCGCAGCCACCCGTTGTGGAATTAAACGAAATGTTAAACACAACAAAATACCTGAAAAGTGAAAATGCGAAAAATTGGTGATGTCAAAACTTTAAATGTGGTTTATATATCTTAGATTGGAGACTACAAATATGTTTATAAGCTTTATTGTCATTGTTCGATCAGTATATTTTTGTAACTCAGACCTTTAACGCTTTCCTAGACAAAACGTAGGTGATCAGCATCGTTGATATATTTATAATTTACCACCCGCTCAAATACATTCATTTATTATATATGTTTGTGGGAGGGTTTCTTCTGTTTATTCACTTGTAAACGGCAAAGTTTTAATACATTTTGCGACACAGAATGTAGTGAAAAAGATTTGTGAGGTTTTTTTTAGATGACTGAGGTCTAGCGTACGACCTTCTGACGCTGTATTACTGAATGTCGTCTCGAACAGGGTTCTTTGTTATTTATTCACACATAACCGTATTCTATTGAATGGTTTTAATAGCATACCATTGTTTGAAATTGTATTGCAGAGGAACGTAGAGGGTTTTCGTCTCGAGGAGATTCCATTGTGATACATATTGTTTTGTAGAGGAAATAGGATATTGTTAGGCAGCGAATATTGTCGTTATAATCATTGTGATATTGTCAGGAAAAGGATATATAAGATTGACTGATTGGTGTTTTACGCCGTGCTAAAGGGTATTACACTTATGTGACGGAGGTGTATTCCAACAATACTTAACATTACCACAGCCGTAAAATGTGTAGTGTTTGGATACTGCTGGAAAGATAATCTTCCTCCAGTGCTAATTAACGACACTATAGCTACTCTTCAAGCGAACTAGCCTTTGACAGAGGGTAGAATCTATACGTGTTGCACACGTGGCCTTATGATATAGTCTCTCAAAAGACCATCTTTTGTCCTTGTGTTGACAAGTTGATATTGTTTCACTGAAGATCTGGCAATGGCTTTGAGATTTAGTCTGAAAGATATTATTTAGCACAGGGTCTTGTCAACTGTAGTCTAAAAAAAGGCAGTACAATATTTTCTGGCAGAGGACCGTATGATGCGAAGGAAATCAAAAAGACATCAGTAACGACAAACAACACAACAGTCATGCTATGTACAATTGTTATCGCACATGAAGACAAAGTTAGCAAATGTACAGTGCTAGACACTACGACAAAATGCCTAAGCTCACCGGAAAACCAGGTAAACACTCCAACCGACCACAATGCTTTTTATTGTTTGTTTGATTGGTCAGCGGTTTACATACTTAAGCACATTTAACGCGTATGCCGACTTTCTGGATTAATTCGAGAAGTAAATCACACTTGCACATGTAAGACACAACAAACAATTACAACGTTAAAGACAGCCACGCGACGTTATACACGTGAGCATTAGATTGTGTAATTGGACTGGAGAGCTGTACTTAAAGTTGTTTAACTCGTGACTACATGACAACCAGATGGTTGGTGGAAACACTGGCGACAAGCCAAGACACTCAGAACGAAAACATACCAGACGCGCCAAAAGATCGGCTTCGTGCTGCCCATAAGGGCACTTCTGCAACAGGAAGGTCCATCTAACAGTTCGATGGCTCTATAAGGCAAGTGTACATATTCATACTTCAAAAGTTTCGGATGCCGAAACACTTTTATTGGAATCTCTTATATCACATTTTCAACGCAATCCCTTGTAGGCAACCTGTGCAGAACACGTAGTGAAGGTGTTGAAATATTCGAAGTTATGGAAAACTCAGATGCGCATGAGCGACCCCTGGACTTCTTAATATATATGCCAATGCAATCGGACTTTTACGTTTTCTGCTGGGGACTTCGCAACAAAAATCTTTGCCGTTTACATAACCATGCAATGCATCCCCTGCAGAAAAGAGAGGTTGTGGCCCTCTGGCTAAGGGCAGTTTGTTTGATTGATTGATTTGGGTTTAACGTCGTACTCTAGGGTCACTTATATGACGACGGATTGTCCACTTCAAACTGTTCCTTGCCCTATTATGGTGGAAAACCGGGAGGAAATCTAGTAAAAACCACCATCTTGTGATTCACTAATATACCGGAGGGACGACAGACGGACTCGATCCCGTGAACGGTACATCGAAGTCCTATAAGTGAGATACCCTTAAGCTAGCATTGAAACATCCATCAATCAATCGAATAACGAAATCCCCATCTGCCAGTTGGTTTGTTAATCGAATGACGGATAACAGATTATACCTTCTTTCTTTAAAACAAAAATGGCGGGATATAAAATGATTAAAGCAAAACCGGGACATAAGGACATAATGTACATTCTTTATTCTAGATGATAACAATGGAAATGTGAGAGGGGAAACTCGCCCGTGTAAATATATTCTTATCAGATCAAAGCCGAATAGTTTAATTTGTAAGTTAGCCAATTGAGAAAAACAATTAGAATCAGTCTGTGGCGAACACAGCTTTGACTAGACACGTGACTTCAGGATGGGTTAAAATGGCACCATTCGTCCATAAAACCAATGAATATGATGTCATTCTGTGTGCTTATTTACAGATGAACAATGATCACTTTTTCCAACACAATATGAACACGTTTTGATGTACAACTTAACTGGATAGTGATAATGACCAAAAATACAAAACTAATTTACAAAATACATATCTGATTAAAATATAACTGAAAACAACTGGTAAATTCTAGAAACTACGCTCATTGATTATAATTAATAGTTGGTCTTCTAGAAGATTATGGAGACAGTGTATTGATATGTTCGATGCGTTAAATCGGTCAAACTAAACAAAATAACGCCTGTTGAAGTAAATCTAAATGACGAGCTTATAGCTAAGTGGATTCCTACGTAATATGGACATAGACCTAAACAAAGTATGCAATACGACAGTCTGGATGAGCGAGACGCAACGACACACTGGCAATGATAAATGTACATAAATAATATGTAGACGAAAATAATAATGAGGAAACAATTACAATGAAACCTGTCTGCATTTCGAAGACAAATGGGATTTAACAAACAAAACCCATTCAACGTGTGATGGCTGTAAATTATACTCTAATTATTGATGCGAATTGGAATGTGTTGTGTATTGCATGAAAAGTATTGGGAATGTATTTCGTATTGTATTTTAACTGTTGGGAATGATTCGGATTGTATTTAAGCTGTTGGGAATAATTCGATTGTATTCAAACTTTTCTAAACTGTTGGGAGAGTATCCTCAAAGATAGGGTCAAATTGTAATGTCAAAGAAATGTAAAATATCTAGGTTTTTTTACAAATGTTATCTAGAATATTTTGAAATGTATTGTGTATTGCATCTAAATATTTGGGAATGGTATCTATGCACCTTGTTCATTTTTTAAAAAAACTTCTGAACGAATTATGTATGGTCTGTGGTTAGGGGTGAAGGACATTTCCTTATGCTTCGGCAAACTTCGTCAATTTCCGACGTACTTGACGTCATATTTAGGCTAAAAGTCGGACATCGGAAACCTACGACGTTTGCCGAAGAATGCTGAGAGATCCAGGAACTATACTTTATCATAGAGATTAGTCATTTTGTATGCGATATGTGAACATATTAATTTAATTAGAAAAGTTACTCTGCAAGAGATGTTGTGGTTTCTAATAAAGAAAAGCTTTTCCCAAATAAATGGGGTTCAGGCACGATATGGAACTTTTGTGGAATGTACTTCATATGAAAGGAGGATCTAAATAAAAACTATGTATATAAAATAGACCATTTGCGTTAAAGACGATATGTTTTCAAAACAAATGCACTTAACACTCACATATGTACACTTCAATATTTTTTCACGATATTTCAATGAGGAAAAGATTACATTGTTTACAAGAGAAACGGATCAATGGAAACACCCAGCCCTCAAATAGCAATTTTGTAAGTTAAGTGTCTTCTTGTATGCCCATTGAACAGGAGGCAGTGAGCATTTTAAGTAGTGATGCCGCAAGAATTATGTCTTTTCTATTTTAAACACTCCATGAAAATACAGAACTTCTTTCATATATAATTATATACAATTTGTGTGTATTTTAAATACAAATGAATGATATAAAATGACAAGCTATAACAGTGATATATCTTCAAAATCAAAAACAGTGTAAAATATCAACCTTGGTAGAAAATGAGGCTATACATGTCATCGTAAAAGTCTATAAAGGGTCCAATGTGAAAGCTTCTGTCTTGGGCTGTAAAATACCTTCGCATAATGGCAGCTCCTCAAGGCAGTGAGCTATGTATAATGCATAGGGTAGGTTGAGAATTAAAAGTTACAAAAATCCTCGAGTTGCCCATTTAGTTAGACCATGCACTCGGCAAAGCTGTCATGGCCACTTCATATCAGTCAGCAAAGATTCAGGGTCGATAGACTGCCGTTGAATGAGTGACGAATTCGCTGGAATGTTTCAGTTTCATTTCTGGTGGGAATTGTAGGGGGGGGAGGGGGGGTAGCAAATGAGATCAGGATTGACACCAGATCTATTGTTCCTACAGCTCCATTTCACCCGCTGATTGCCCAATGGGCACTCCTCCCTTTTGCGTGGTTTTGTCTCATTAGAGTTCCTTAAACAGGACATTGGCACATTTTTTTTATAAAGATTTCTTTGTTAGAAGAATCCCCCTCACGACGGTGTCAACTGTTGTGGGTCAATTTCAATAAGAATGATCTCGAACGTATCCTCGCCAACCTTGTTTACCTCAATTGTGAAGGTGGACTCGTGTGTAAAATGACGGACAATGTTGTCATCCATCTTTACTAAGATTCTGAAAAAGAAATATAAACAGAACGTTAATTAAAACAGTAGAGGAGGATTCGGTTTCAATTTTTAAACAATTGTAACTGAAATAAAATTTGTTTTGTGTATTATAAAATGTGTCGAGTCTACACTTTGACGCGTTTCTCACTGCTACTTCACTATGTAACCGTGGAGCTATTGCACTTTGACAGAAGAAACAATGCACACAATCTGTTAAATCATTTGTAACTTGGTTGACTGATTGCGAACAGTAATTGACACAACCATCAAATGTGAAGTATTTTTCCCCTGTTGGAAAATTAAAGTTCCTCCAGAACTAAGGATGGAAGTATGCCCAAACTTGAAACGTCCTGCCCTCATCCAGAGGGCTATGTTACTTGGTGATCTATTGCTAAGAATATCTAATCTCATGGTGATTGGTGTTTAACGCCACGCTCATGGATATTTAGCTCATATGACATAAGTTGGCAATAATGTCCAACAGTACGGACACACTAAAGCCACTATAACGAGGGCGTAAACTCAGATCCGCCTGTGTGCGAAAATGACATTTAGTTTGTTTGTTTGTTTGTTGGATTGGTGTTTAACGTCGTACTCAAGGGTATTTCACTTATATGACATCGGAGACAAAAATAAAAAGTACAAACAGATCAGCTTCCTGTTTCCCTTTAGCTCTGAGAACATCAGGGCAACAGAAAGCTCCTCTTTTCTCGCCTCTTACGAGCGACCGAGGAAGCATTCTGCAGGACTGGCCAACCCGCTCCCCGACGGGGACAGAGCAGCTTTGGAGAAAAATCCAATTAATTTATATTTCAGTAATGGGTGCTATTAGTCTTGGATGCTGTAAGGTATGACTTTGTCTCGTATCGCCATACACTTCAGTCATAATTGGCCTTTTACTAAATTGGCAGGCTACATGTGTCTGGATAGCTCATGTGATGTATCAACAAAATTGTTATTACTGCGCTGAAAATTAGATGGATGAATAGTCTGGTTTAAAATACATTGGCTGGCTGTCGATTCTGTTTTCCGTGGCACGGGTTCGGCACAATGACTACTGCCAAGACTTGGAAGAATACGTCACAGAAAATACAACCAGGCCCTTACATGAGCCTAATTAGTGAATTAAGTACATTGTTAAGAAAGGCAAGTTGATCCCTGGAATCTTTTGGAGGTATCATCACGTGAGTGCTTATAAAAACGGTGCTGGTAATGGGGGAGGAGAGATGGAAGAAGGGGAAGAAATGCGGTTGAGGATAGACGCACCACATAAAAAAATACGTGTATAGGTCTATACGTTTTGTTTCTTTTTCCAACGTACTTACTTATAAGTATATTTTTGATAATGCGTGGTTGACAGAGATGCTGAATAGAGTTGGAGATGGCAAAGATGTTTCGTTAAAGTTTAAACAGGCTATTTCGTTTTTTTGCTCACAACCTAACTCCCGAAAGGCGTTTACAGTTCTCCCAAGGTTTAAATATGATGACAGAGGTATGCCACTCAACCTTTGACGTTACCCAGATTTAAACAACGATGTAACAAAACAACAGACGCTTCAAGTGGCTCATCACACGTGACATCTCCCACCAGGGTTACTGTCAGCCAATCAGAAATGAATAGATTTAAGTAACAAAGTGATTGACATACACACGCTTGGGTTCAACTGAATAAAGAAATAACCTATACACTCATTTATTTTTAAAAGCGATACTCGGCAAAAGCGATACTCTGGGCTGCAATACAATGTATATAAGTAAAACGGGCATCATTTTTTGTGTTAAATTATGCTATCTAATTTTCTAATCCAGCTACATCCATTTTATAATTGGTTGTTAAACAACAGTCAAATTTATCCACGCCATGTCTAGGGACGTTTATCATTAAACAGAAGAGCTCCACAAATATTGACCAATACAATATCTTAATGTTCAAAATAGGTGCCTATGTCACGCGACCTGTAGAGTCGACAGTTGAAACCTTTGACAGTTCACGCCAATGACCTATCTAGGTGATTGGTTCACACAATCATGTTATAACACGTAACACACATTCAAGAATGTCATGAACAGTGTTGGCCACGCCTAAAATGTCAGCTGCCAGTGTTCAACCCAAGATTTTTGTATGGATGACAACTTCTGTTTAATTATAGAGCGACGTTTCGATATAGTTACTAACATCGTTATCAAGCATAAAGCATACAGATTATGCTTGATAACGATGTTAGTAACTACATCGAAACGTCGCTCTGATATTAAACAGAAGTTGTCATCCAAACAAAATTCTTGTGTTGAATGTTACAACCAACTTCTAAATGCCTCTTAAACAAGCTGCCAGTGATCGAAGAAATGAATATATATGTAACCCTCAGGTTATTTGATAAAATGAAGAAACGAAAAGTCGATGCCATATTTAAGTATATTTAATGGTAGCCTTTCAAGGGATATAGGAGTTTTTTCAGCCGGGAGTATCGCTTTAAGAGACATTTAGAAGCAGTATCAGTAACGATTCTATCGATTTCACCATCTATATTAAGTATCTGGCAATGTTTCATTAAGTTTGAGAAAGGAGCTAGTATCTGCACTGAAACGTTGCCCGATAATAAATACAGAAGTTTAAATCCATAGAATCGTGTTATGTTATAAAATCCTTTCCTAAAAAATATATCCCCTTTAACTTGGTAATTATGTATCGGAATGGATTTTTAAAGCAATGTGGTGAACTTTAGGATAGTTTGACAGTTATTGTTCTTTCGTCAATACTGCCCGGATAGTGTGATAATATTTGTGGAAATACTTGCATACACAATGATTCCGGCTGAATGTACGCTTTCTTCAAACAAAAACCATAATTGTGTAACTTACACATTTATCATACAATTGCAACGAAATCTCAGGGAAATGAAGTAAATAGTGTTACCGGAATTCCCGCCATGCTGCTCACCCTTGTAACGAAAGGTTTATATCCACGTTTGCGTATTAGAGCTAAGCAATATACTATGGAGAGTTTTTGACGTGAAACTTACAGGTACTGGTCATTCATTGAATACATCAGTTAATAAACTTTATCATATACCTATGCGTGTCACTATACCGATACAGAGCGGGATTTTCCGATTCCGTATCAACCTACTCTGAATTCCGTATCAGTATAGTCTGAATGCTGGAACTACTTTCGCTCCCAGAGTTGACCCTGAGCCAGGGCTGGGAAATCCCCTAGCGACAAGCAAGCTGTTACTATTTATAGATATGTCAACGTGAATCGCTATAAATTAAAATAAAGCTCAAGACACATGGATAATTTGAATTGAGTCAAATTATGCTAAAATTTCACATTAACAATCAGATTTATTGAGCAATATAGCTTAAAGCCTAACATAAATCAACGAAAGCCAGAAGTTTGCTATTAATTTCTGTCTGCTATTTCCATGCAGTAGCCACTAGCAGTTGGCTCGAAAAACCATTAAAAAAAAGACAAAAACATGTCGTATTGGAAATTGCATTAAACATTTTGGACACAAATTTTAGTCCAAAATGTTTATCTAAAAAAAATTGTACAAGAGAAGGAAGATACCAGATATTCGTTCAAGGGAAAATGGCGGGGTAAAAATGTTGCAAATGTTCCTTATTGAAAAAAACTGCCGGCACAGCAGGCACTGTATGGAATAATTAATTGGACCCCAAATTGTCTTCGTAAATACAACTTTATAAAACATATCCGCGATCAATTAGTCGTTCACCAAACATATGAGTGTTATATCTGCACATATGTTTTTCTAACAGACGAAATCACATTTCCATGGAACTGGTTCAGGTTACCTGATGAGCTTTACAAGTCCGACCCCTAGCAGCATTGAATCTGGACAACAATAAATTTCACTTTGATTGCAGTCTGGGTACTGTCGTCATGCATGGTGACTTTTTCAGATTTTCAGTGGCGGGAATTTTCGCAACCTCAGTGATGTCGGTGTTACGTCATCTTCTCTAGACAAGGGTTTTAT